>JAWWEE010000040.1:5170977-5183810 GCA_035221455.1 Xenops minutus | reverse complement strand
AAATTGTAACTCTGACTCATAATCTCTCTGGTAGTGGGTCCATTTCTTCTGCTGGTTTACCTTCAAACCAGCACAAAGATAAAACAATGTTTTTGTAGTCTTATTTTCCTTCTAACTAGTATCACAAGGATATGTCAGCAAAAGGAAATTTCTTGGGGGTAAGTTTTGGGCAACTTGAGGTTCCAAATTTATATTTTTTACCAGTTTATCACAGCATTAATTGCTCAGACCCATCTAAACTCACGTTTTACAGATTTATACTTAGATGTCAAGAACAGAAGGATCAAGGTCTCTTTACACATAGCAACTGTATTTTAACTCCAAATGCATATTCTTGACTACCACACAAAGCCACTATGTAGTTCAGCCCTCAACACTGAGAAAAACAATTTTAAGAAAGTTTGCAAGATCTCCAGTACCTACCCTGCTAAGAAAGCCATGAACTCATTTGCAAATCACTGAGACTATTCTGTGGATAATTAGGAACTGTAATGAATTTGATGAGAATTGTAAAATTTATTCTGTACCTGACACTTCCCTGCTATCATCTCATAGCTTATTTTAAAACCTTAATTAAAAAAAAAAAAAAAAATCAAAGGAGAAACTTCTGACAGCCTTTGAACTGTATCTTTATTCCTTGAATATTGAACCTTTCTGAAACTTTAAGGACCAAAAGAAATAGGAAATTCAAGCACCATTCAAAAGAGGATCTTGCACTGCACTGCAAATTGCTCAGAAGAACCAGGTGAGAGTAAAACCTCAAGAAAAAAAAATCATCATCAAAGGCCTCATTTTCTATATTCTCTGGTGTGGAACTGCCTTCCCTGAAACAGGTTATATTAAAGCCTAAACCAACAGCTACTGTTCTTGCTAAAAGGGATTGGGTGTCAAGGCACATCTTCATGATCCAACACTGCCTCCTATGTTCTGTCAGGAGAACACAGGCTGGTACTCCACATCTCGGAAAAACTCTACAATTTGGAATGCAATATTGAGAAGCTCTCTTACAAACACCTAAATGAATTAAAAAATGTATCTCATGCTGACTATCATAAGTCAAAGGCCAATCCCTGCAAAAGATGTTCTCTGCATTAGTTTGCTTTTTAACAAGGCTAAACTTGCAAGACTTCTTATTTCACCTCTACGGTTGTGATTATCAAACAACTGGGAAAATAATAATAGTTTAGCATTTAAACCATGCTGTATTGTCCTATAGAATAGGAACAATCTCTGAAAAATTTTCAAGATTTATTAATGAACATGATATCTTATAATTGAAGGGGAATTATCACATCATTAGAATATTCCTAATATTTCTTCCAGTCTCAAGGTGGGCAATCAATCATGTTTTAACAAAACCACAGTTCACCCATCCTAACAATAAGAAAGAAAACCATTATAAACCAAAACACCCATCAAGGCTTTAAAGGGATTTTTGTTCAAAAGAGGAGTTTTAATCCCTTAAGAGAAATCCCAGTGAGAAAGGGACTTTTTTTTTTAATCACATATCCACAACCCTAAGTTCTGAAAACCTACATAAAAACCTGAAAAGTTAAGGATCACACCACCCACAAGACTTTTTGTGAACACAGCTAAGTAAAATACAATGCTGACTTTGAAGCAGAAACAATATCAACTACATTAATGAATGCATTACTTTGAAGTCTTTGTTAATTTATATAAAATTAACAAGCAGGAAAGTTCACTCATTAGTCTGAACTTTTCAGCCAAAGTGTCAACATCATGAGAGAATCCAAACATTTAAAACAATTGAAGTTCAGTAGTCATGCTCCGTATATTTGCACTAAGACCATATTTTTAATGGTTTGTATTGAAGTATTGCTTGGCTGACGTTTTCTCAGAAGTCGAGAGAGCTGAGAATTACAGCAAGGGCAGTTCCCTGAGCTGAAGAATGTACAGATTGAGAGCAAGGAAGCAGGTAGGGAATAGGAGAGGAAGGAGGAGGCAAAGAAAGCGATTTGCCTTAAGTTTCATGTCACTGGCTTAAAAACAGATCTACAAATTGCCATTGTTTACCATATTATGGCCCATAAAGTAGATTTTCACATTTATACAACTGAACAGAAAACAGAACCTCAACAACAAAAGGAGTATACAGAATTTCAGCTGTTACTATGCAGGGCAAGAAACTTTTAGAGCATACTGAGTACTAATGAAAGAAGTAGAAATATAGTGCATTTTTCCTCCCTCCAAGTAGCCTTTCCAAGGGATTTGGATGTATTATGTATGCAATTTTCATTTGTTCAGCACTTCAGGTTCTTATGCCAGCTTCCTTTTTAATTTTTGCTTGGTAAGGACTAGGAAACTGGCAGCTAATCAATAGTATAATTAAGGAAGACCACTGTTCTGATTTAGCAATAATCATTCCACTGTTTGGGGACATTTTGTACAAATAACTTAGTAATTTAGAAATACTATGGACAGACTGGACAACAATATATGCTTTAATCAAGTACAACATATTCATAAAATATAAGATCCGTCAGCCTGGACAAGGAACTAAGTGGACTGGGTCCCTGCAATCTGACGTGCTGCCTTCTGCTGGAGGTCATTCTCCCACAGCAGGATCAGAGAAGGGACTGTGCCTGTTGCAGGCTGCTCAGGCACTGCTCCTCAGTTTGGTGTGAACCTCAGGGGAAATCACTGATGGTGCAAAGATTAACAACACCCATGCTGTGAAATCTCACACCACAGGAACTAGAATGTCTTCAGTGCCTCTACCATCAAGTCAGTGCTGACTGCAGAGGGCAAGGTGAATAGCTGAGGCACTTACACCTGAGGGGAGACAAAACCTGGCACAAAATGCACTGATTTCATTATCAGTGAAGGCGGTCGAATCAATTCACTCTGCCACATAAATGAACACACACAGAGTGGCCAAATCTAAATCAAATGGGACTTGCTAAACACTTGGTTGTCTCCCAAACTCCCTAGGAAGTGGTTAACCAAAAAGGAATTCTGCAAGGAGCTCAGGTTGCTTTTTACCAAACCTCTTTATACATAAGGATAGTAAAAAATGTTCACAAAGGGATAATACAAAGTGTGCAATTCTTTTCAGACCCACAGGACTCAGTCCTGAAAGCCACTAGAACAAAGGAGCCATTAAATTTTAGTGCTCAAGCCTCTGAGAAGGCCATCCCCTAAGACAGCCCACCTCTCATTAGAGGAAGCCATGAAAAGCAGCTCCTTGGTAAGGCACCAAAGTCTTCTGAGAATGACTATTTACTCACCTCTGAAATGTAAACTATAGATTTCCCATCTCCCCATCCTTTTCATTCTCTATGATCTCAGAATCATGAATTTTCAATCTCACAACTGTTTCCCAAGCCCAACATACTGTTCAAACTGTCTTCTCCCTCCAGCTTTTCCCACCCCCTACCTCAGTCTCTTCTCGTGCACCTCACAATGTTGCAGGTTAAGCATGGTGTAAAACCCAACATCAGAACTGGCCTGGCAGCCTAATGTTCACTCCAGAAATGCAGAGATAAGGATGAGATGCTACCGCCTCTCTCTTTTCTTTATGTATCAGCAAACTGCAGGAAATGAGTTGCAGGAATAAAAAAGAAGGCAGTTGCACGACATTAATGCAACTTGTTTTATACTTTAAAGAAGAAAATTTTTGTCAAGTCATAAAGCACTGGACAGGGAACTATTATCCTTGGTAACCCTCTATAAGGCACCCAGAAGAGGGATTCTGCATTTGACTGAGTCTCCTAAATACTGCAGCAATATAAATAAGAATTGAACAATCCCTGAGAAACAATCTCTCAGATACCAAGGAATGGATTGCCCCTTTCCTTTGGAATTTTGCTTGTCTGAAAAGAAGATAGTAATAATAGTAGCAGGAATATTAAACTAATTTTATTTTCTTTCAGAAAAATGCTGTATTTTAGAAATGAGTGACATCAATCATTCAGATGCAGGTACTACAGGAGGAGACACTTCCTATAGAATTAAGCACTCTTTTCATGTGAGCAGACAGAAATAAATTCCAAGCACAACATGCTTTTAATTTTATCTGTAACTGTTATCCTTAGCCACAGTTTCTGGACTGCATTTGTTCCAAGAGCTATAAAAACTTGTGTTCAGAAGGAGCTCTAGAAAGGTTAGCAGAAGTCTCAGGCATCTTCCAGGCAGCCACACTTTAAAATACTGAAGTGACACGGCAAAGTCATGCTGTATCACCATGAGGAGTGGTACCAACAAGGAGGGTAGCAACAAGAAAACAGCAAAAGCAGTGGAAATGCAAAAAAACCCCCAAGATTAAAACATCACTTGCTTTGGAAACCAACTCACTAAAAATGGTCTTGGTCCATAATGTCATTTTGCATGTGCTACTTTAATGTCTCCCTGGTTTGCTTTGGGTTTTTTGGCTGGGTATAAATAATTTTGCCACTAGAAATGTACTCACGGCTGAGTGAGGTCACGAGTAATGAAGTCTGAACTCTTGAAGAGGAGGAAGATGTCACTGAGAGCTTTGCATTTCAGAGAGCTGTTCATTGCTATCCAATAGGCATCCTAAACAAAAGGAGATTATCCAGAAATGCACCTTTACTAGCAGGAAGGGATGCAAGTTGAAGATTTATCTGAATATTACAGAACATTTATAATACACAGAAAATTATTTTTTTATTTTGAGGAAAACTTCATTAGCTGTTACAAGAAACACAATAATTATTCTTTTTCTTATGAATACCCTGTTGAAAGCAGAGCAAATCCATTTTAAAAGCTAAGTTTTTGCCTTACTGTTTCCAAGAACTTTCCTGAAATGCTTGATTGAACACAGTGTCTCTTGAGAATAAAATACAGCAGTATTTGGGTGCACTCATCCTTATGGTATAGTTTGAGTAGCTAAAAAGAATTAGAGGGAAGTTTTTTAATAAAAACTGGCTTTTTAATAAAAATGTGGGGGTTTTCATCTTTATGCCAGGCAAAGTTTTAAGCCAGTATCCTAAATAAGGAGAGCCTGACCATCACACTGTTGTCTGTGATCAGGATACAGGGCTTTATGCAAGAAAGTCAGAGCTGCCTTGCATCAGCCTCACCAAATATGCACCATCATCATCTACCTTAATCCACCAGAGCACTTTGCTGATTCACACTTCCCTGACACCTTGTCCATCACTTCTTCCTTTATCAGAACCACTGGTCTCTTCCTCTTTCCAATGCATTAAGATAAAACAAACAAACAAATCTGTATGGTAATATCTGTTACAAGTTTTGGGAGTCAGCTTTCTTACCCTTGGAGCACTCCAGTTAAGTTTAGGAAAAACACTTCCACCCAAGGAACTTATTGCTTCCTCAACTTTAGATGTGAACTCAGGAAATTCTGGTGCCTGAAGGAGGAACAACAACAAAAAGATCAATTTCAATACATTTAATAGTGAAGTGCAGCCATCTACTAAATACCATTAGAAATACACACTGCAGAAGAAATAAACATGCCCAAAATCAGTATGAACCCCCCCCAAACAATGTATTCGTGGAAAACTGAAAATACTTCCAATTCTCACTCTCATCACTAACAAGTACCAGGAACTTCAGGAGAAAACCCAAAACTTCCTAACATTGATCATGAAACCTGCAACAGCTGGCAAACAAAAGTCAAATAAAGAAACCTTAAATACTCACCTGTTGTTTTATATCTGGTATATTTTGGTAGATTATTGTATACAAATGAGAGTCAATAATCTTTACACTTTAAAAGAGTTATTTTAGAATTAAGCATCTATCAGCTCTCAGGCAATTTGAGTAACAGCTCCTCTTTTAACTTAGTTTTATAAGATATTGTTACTAATACTTTAACCAGCTATTAAATTAGGCCTTAAAATAAGCTCTTAACAATGTATCAACTCAGAATAGAGGACACACTGCAAAGGTTGGACTAGAAAACCTTGCCTTGTAAGGAACATTGAAAACATAAAAAAGTACTCTTCAGGATGCTCTAAACTCCACTCAGAACGTGGTGATATAGAAAAAAAAAAAAAGGTCAGATTGCTGACCTTTAAAATAATATGAAAGGATTTTGAACATATAGCAGAGATTTTTCATGTGATAAGATTTACAGCAAGAAGTATATAAGAACACTATTTCTACCTGAGTATTTTTAAACTCAACTCAAAGATAACTTCCAGGCTAAAGCTAATTGATGTCTCTAAGACAACAAAGCCCTCGCAGTCACACAAGTGATCAAAAACCCTTATACATTCTGGCATCTCCTTCCTGCAGCCTCCCCAAACGCAAACACTTAACAAACCCTCTCGCATTTTGGTGCAGGGGCCTGCACTGAACTTCAAACACTCTGAACCTTTCCTTGGTACATTACCTAGTCTCTATGGGAAACCACACTGAAAAAAGCATTTCTCTTATTTTACTTTATTTTTAGAGCTTCAGTCAATTCTAGCTATTGTTCCTGCAAGAAGGAAAACTCTTCATCCACTGCATTCTGTTCCAGTCTCCCCGTTTTGGCAGGAATCAGGAGTCCTACTATATATAAATAGTACCTGCACACACTAAGCCTCCCTAGGGAAATGTTACCATCGTGTCATTTGATTAACACAAGGCAATAAATATACACAGGAAAGTTCTCTGACTACATAAACAATCCAGATTCCAACATTTCTTAAATTTTGAATACCAGACTTTGTAACCACCAACATTAATGCAAGTTACTTTAAACATAATCTTCTATAAACCTATATTCTAATTCTTCTTCAGCATATAAAAAAGGAACAAGGGAGACAAGTCCTACCTGACCACTCAGATGGGTCATTAAAAGTGAAAAATCACCCCCTACCCCACCTCACTGTTCCCTGAGCCAAGACACCAGTGGAAAACCACAACCTTGGAGTTATCACTGAGAATATCACGAATGCTCCAGGCTGACAGCAAATGCAGCACAGCAGCATCCAGCCTATCCCACTGGTTTTTACATACGGTGTTCCCCACTGTTTCTCTGTTCAGCTTCCACATGGCTACTTGACCCATCCTCATCTTCTGTGGTAACTCCAGATGCAGCCTCCCACCCTCCTGCATTCTACAAAGGTTTCTTCACTCTCTTCATCACTGTCAAAGTGGTAACAGGCAACACTCAGAGGCACAGAATTCACTCCCTGGTCTCAGAGCAGTTTTTGGGCAGAGGAAGTATATTTGCCATGGAGTTTACAATCATCTACTGGGTTCATTGGACAGTAAAAACACATTGTGGAATTCTACTTTTAGTCGCTTTCTTTGACTAAATGGAGGTGTATTTTTGTAGGAATCAGCAACAGGCACAAAGCACGTTCACTCTGAACCATTTTCAAAGTTCCAGGTTTGGTGAAAGACTGCCAGTCTCTGAACACAGGCCACCTCAGAGACCAAAACACTCCTCCTCTTCCTTTTTATATTGCACCTAATCCAACGGGATCAATTCCACACCAGGATGAACATCAGGAGCTAAAGGACTGAAGTCACAGTACCAAAGTGCCACAAGTATATTAACTCTGACAGGGCAACAGCAAGTTTCAAAAAGGATGTAAAAAAAGATCAAAGAAGCCTGGTTTGCATCCATCATGATCCTGATTCTATGCCAGACACAGTGCAAGGAGATCATAAAGACAGGACAAGAAAAAAAAAGATAGAAAGAAATGTACTTAGGAGGAAATAATGGCATGTTCAGAGAAGAGCTGTGAAAACTGAGCTTCCGGGGGCTTGGCTTCTTCTGCATCCAGTCTGATTAAATAATTGGAAGATACTCAAAGTGGTGAAAATGAAAGCCAGCTATATTTGGAGCTGCACTTCAGTTCATCTCCTATAGCCTAACAAGTGTGTGATTGTTGGGGATGAAGAAAAGAGTTTTATTTTTAGTTCAATAAAATTAAGCCAGTAAAACCTTTTTGGAAGTTACAGACATTTACATTGCCATCCACCCAGAATGGTCTGAGAAATGTTAAACACAGCAAGAGATATGTCTAACCAGCAACAAGTTCTATATCTCAAGGCTGCAAAAGGGAAACTGCTGACAAACCCACCTTGGGCTTTTACAGGACCTTACCTTAAGTGTTGTAGTGTTCTCATCATCTGACCACTGTTAAAAATAAGAAAAAAAATCAAAGGTTAGTGGTTTCCTGAGATATCCTTTATGATTTATAAGAACTTGAGAATTCATATAGCTCCTTACAACATGCAATTCAAATCACTGCCCCAGACAGCACAACATCACCATCTTCCCACTATTTTGGCTGTAAATTAAGACAGGAAAAATACTGTATATTCAGTAGAAGTATTATTCTAAAAGTACAAGGAAAAACGACACCTATATATTTCAATTGTGATTTGTACCTCAAATTTGGAGATTTCAGAACTCAGAGTCTTCCCTGTCTAAACCTTGTCTCCAGCACTTCCATCCTTAGACCCATGATCCATTAGTTTCACTTATAATTCTTTTTCATCATTCTTCTGTCACTTTGTACTTATATCTTTCACCTTTTTCCTACTAAAATGTTCTTCTGACCTATTATGGCCTCAGAAACTTTCACTGGTTCTTGAAGTAACTCCTTCAAAAGCGCTCCTATTTTTTCAGGGCATGAAACAGCATTAAGTTCAATTCCAACATCCTTCAGAATTCCCTACTCATTATGACAAAGGCAATTATCAAGAAATATAAAAGACTTCTGTGAAAGAGCACAGAAAGATTTTAAACCTGCCCTGATGTCACAGCATAAATAATGATGTTTCCACATTTTTCAAGGCAACTACAACATGATTATTATTTCTGTGAAGGACTTTCCTCACCTACAAATTATTCCAAAAAGCTTATATATTCATATTTTCCTCAAGAGACCTGATGTTAAGTTACATTTTACACTGACCTGTATCTCCTCTGCATCATCACTCCCCTCCTGAGCGTGACTTGGCAGATCTTCTCTGAAACAAAAAATTAATAGGAAAAAAAAAAATTAAGCACTGGAGTTTTATTTGACCATATCCATTAAATTCCCACATCATTTCCAGCTTCTGATTTCAAAATATTTTCATAAGATTAAACCCCAAAACCCCTGGCAGAGAAAAATCAGAGCAAGCCAGTACAGAAAACTGAAGACCAAACACCCTGGCATTACACTTGGGCCCTTCCATAAACACTTTGCTGTCTCTAAATCAGCAGACCATTTTTTTGTTCCAAAAACACCCCAACCAAAGCTTTTCAACACCCTATTAATGATTCTTTTCCAAGTTTACTGTACTCTGACAGAAGGACAAATTAATCAAACTTCTTTTAAAACAAGTTTAGTATAAATTACGGTTTGTCTCCCTAGTCCTTTTCCAGTTAAAAATTCATAAAACTTGAGTTTCAGATGTTGACCTGTGAATTTCTGATTCTGAAAAGAAAATGTCCTCATATTCTGCACAAGGAAAATAAGGTCCTATGGGAAATGGATAAAGAGCCACTAGTTTCTTCCTGAAAACTTTCTTTTCCCACACAGGTGAGATCTGTTGTAAACACTAAAATATCTGACTGCAAATGTTCTCTTGAAGATTTGGGTGGCTTTTGAAGTTCTTTGGCCAATAAAACTGAGGGTGAGGATCTTAAAGGATAAGATCAACCTCTTGAAGACTTATTCCCAGCAAGCCAGTGCAGCAAACATCCCTGGCAAAAGTCAACTCTCTAATAAGCCAAGTCTCAGCAGTCCCTCAATGCATTTCCATTGGGACTAAACCATCAGTTCAGTTTTTGAGATCTGGAGGTCAAATGCTGGTTCACTGAAGATCAGGAGCCATCTTGGCCAAGGCTGCAAGAGGATCACATTTACTTCTAGCTAAGAAAGTCCAACTCAGGTTAAAAATGGCTTCCAAAAGGGATTTTAAACTGGAAGCATCTTAAAAATATAATGTAAGTCAACCATACAGCTGCCCGTTATTCCACTGAAGACAGCAGGAACTCTTTGTACAACATAGCTGTAAAGTCAAACCCTCAATTTTAGCTTTTCTGAAGGTTTATTAAAACACGCAGCTGCTGCCAAGTAAGTTGCACAATTCTGCAGAACCAGGTGACAATACTGTCTCTTATCCAAAACAGTTTGAAAAACAATTCAAATTTTTTTGTACCTTTTAATAAAAGAGAATTTAAAAATTAAAAACTACCTTTCATCTTTATAAGGTGCTTAAACAGCTTCAATTTTATATAAACTGATACCTGATAAACCAGACATAGCTCTCATTTCACTCACAGCCTCTCTGGTTGCTCTGCAAGAGGCAAACTACCAGCTAGGGAATTCTGGAGTGTGGACTGATTTCTGAGCTTGGCCATTCACAAGATGCATGCAACAACCACTTCCCAAGGAAAACACACAGTGAGATTCCAAGCAGAAAACAAAGAGCAAGGCCTAGTTTCTTAACATGTTTCTGCTATTTATCCACCTCATTCTTCTCCATCCAAAATCCTGGCATGGGTATACACACAACACACTCAGCCATATCATATGTATGTATTCTATGTGTGCAAATTATTATATAAAACCTTATGATTATTGAGTTTGCATATAGCTTATTTTATTGAGAACTAAACTTAGGTAATGTCACTCCATGCCTGAGACACTCTGCAAGGAAAAGTGGGAAAAAATTAAAAGACTGTCTCCACTTGGTCTAGAATGAAGTTTATGACATGGATTTTAGCATCTGCTGTAGGCACCAGCAAGTCAAGTTTTACTAACAAGAGTCAGCCCATTCCCATGCTCATACATGATGGGGTTTACTGCAGTCAGAGTGGACACACTTTAAAAACCTCATTAAGCAAAATAATGAGTATGTATGTATAATTTATATATGTGTATGTAAACAAGTGCTGTGAATGTAAAATGGTAAAGTGTAAGATGTTGGGGGGTGGAGAGAAAACATTTTTCTTTACCTTCCAGAAACCACAAGCGTTCCATCATCCAGCAAATATTCTTTCACATTCTCTGGCAGGGGAAGTATAACACTGGAAGAAACAGGAAAATTTACGTAATACCTTATTAATAATATTACTTGTTACAAAAGAAATCTAGCTGAACAAAAGAATTTGCTTTATAATAGCACATATCTTGATAACACTATGTTTTATCCTCTGACACTATGGAAAAACAATTCTCTTTCCCTCCTCTTATCCCTTACCCAAAAAGCAATGCCCATTTTCCCTCCAGGGAAGTACAAGACAAAAAGCCAAAAGTTATAGCTGAAATACACAAGAATGCCCCACTCCTTCAAAGCTCTAAGAAATTCAAAGCAAAATTGAGTATGGGCTATTAGGAGACAACATGTTGCTCAAACTAAGGGCTTCCCTTCTGAGACCCAAACCAAAATTAGTCTATACCATCCTAATGCTCCAAAAATGCAGGACTATCACTAAACTTATCAAAAATAGGCCTGTGCTGAACACAAAAAACATAAAAGACCAAAGACTTTGATTATTAAAAGCGTCATGTCTGCACTTTTTGATCCAATAGAGCAACTACCTCAAGCTTGCCTTTCCTGAGTTACTGGTAGTTCTTGTAACCATCCTGTGACCTGCAGCAGCACCTTAGAAACTGCAGAATTCCCTATGGCTTCCAGAAATACACAGAAACACAAAGTCAGCCACTTGGTTTGGATCTGTTCAGCCACAGCTGCTTTAGGTAGGGATGTGGACAGTAGGAATAGCGTGGCTATCAGCTGGTACTCAGGAGGAGAGCAGGGAGCTCAAGGGTTTCTGGCGTGTCCCAGGGCTGTCCAAAACAACCCTCAGGATGCAGGGATGAGACCCCAGGTCTGGGCACTCCAGCTGATGGCTCGCTTGAGCCTTGCCCACCTCCATCCCAGATGGATCCCCTCTATCTCACCCAAACCTGTGCCTACGGAAACCCATTTCCAACCCAACCCAGCCCAGCCTCACAGAATCACAGGCTAGATGGGACCACAGTGGCTCATCTGGTCCAACCTCCCTGCTCCAGCAGGGCCATCCCAGAGCACACGGTTGTGTCCAGACACCTCTAGAATATCTCCAGGGAGGGAGACTCCACATCTTCTCTGGGAAATCTCGGTCAGTGCACAGGGAAGAAGTTCTTCCTGACGTTCAGGTGGAACTTCCCTGGCACCAGTTTGCCTCTGGTCCTATTGCTGGGCACCCCTGGAGGAGCCTGGTCCATCCTCTTGATGCTTCTCCTTTATTTACATACATTAATGAGGTCCCCTGTAAGTCCTTCCAGTACCTGAAGGGAACTTACAGGAAAGATGGGGCAAGACTATTCACAAGAGCACGGACTGCTAGGGCAAAGGGGAACGGGTTCAAATTGAAAGAGAGTAGGTTTAGACTAAATATGAGGAGAAAACTCATTCCTGTGAGGGTGGTGAGGCGCTGGTACAGGTTGTACACAGAAGCTGTGGCTGCCCCATCCCTGGGAGTGCCCAAGGCCAGGCTGGACGGGGCTTGGAGCACCCTGCTCCGGTGGGAGCTGGCAGGGGGGTGGAATGAGATGGTTTTTATGGCCCCTTCCAACCCAGGCCATCCCATGAGCCCAGAGAACGAACAGGCCCAGCTCCCTCAGCCTCCCCTCGCAGCACAGAAGCTCCAGCCCCTCCACCATCCTGGCTGGACCCTCGTACCGAGGGGCCCAGAGCTGGACACAGCCGTGGGGGAAGGGGGGACGACGACGGCACCCTCCTCAGGGCCGGGCGGAGAGGCAGCATCACCCCCACACACACACACCCCCACACACACCCCCACACACACCCACCGCTCGCTCGCTCGCTCGCTCACACACACACACACACACACACACACACACACACACACACACACACACACACACCGCCCTCAC
>JAWWEE010000040.1:5141424-5170877 GCA_035221455.1 Xenops minutus | reverse complement strand
CTCTCTCACACACACCCACACACACACACACACACACACACACACACACACACACACACACCGCCCTCACCTGCGGATGGTGACAGCCTTAAAGAGCGGGTACCACACGGAGAACTGGCAGTGCACCACCTGCTCCTTCTTCATCCTCCTCCTCCTCCTCCTCCCCCCTCACCGCCCCCGGAACCTCCGGCGGGCCCGACCCCTCCCGCGCATGCGCAGCGGGCCCGCCCTCAGACCCCATCGGCCCGCCCTGGACCCGCCTCAGACCGCCCTGGGCCCGCCCTCAACCCGCCTCAGCCCGCATTCAGACCCTCTCAGCCCGCACTCAGACCCCCTCAGACAGCCTTCAGATCCCCTCAGTCCGCACTCAGACCCCCTCAGACAGCCCTCAGATCCCCTCAGTCGGCACTCAGACCCCCTCAGACCGCCCTCAGATCCCCTCAGACCGCCCTCGGATCGCACTCGGCCCCCCTCGGCCCGCCCTCAGACCCCTTCACACCGCCCTCGGCCCGCCTCAGACCGCCCTCAGATCCCCTGAGGCCGCCCTGGGCCGCGCTGCTGCTGTTCTGCCCCGGATGGCTGAGTAAAACACCGCTCCTGTGGGCCCCTGTCGTCTCTGTGCCTGTCTGTCCTCCCGTGCAGTCGTGGGGTGTTGCGCGCGTTGGAAGGGCCTCTGAAAATCACCTTATTCCACCGTCTCTGCTGTGGGAGGGGAAGGGGCCCAGCAGGATGGGGGGCCCAGCCGGGCCTTGGGGGCTTCCAGGGGTGGGGAGGTCGCAGTGCCTCAGGATAGCTTGTGCCGGTGCCTCGCCACCCTCACAGTGAAGAATTCCTCCCTAATACCTGGTCTGGACTTCCCTCCTTCAGTTTGTACCATCTCTCCTTGTCCCCTCACTGCAGCTCCTGATGGAGAGCCCCTCTCTGGCTTCCCTTCAGGCCCTGAAGGTGCCGTGAGGTCCCCACAGAACCTTCTCCTCTCCACTCCAAACAGCCCCATCTTCCTCACCCCGTGTCCCCAGGGCAGATGCTCCAGTCTCTTTATCAATTCCAGGCCCTCCCTGTGCTGGGGACCCGCGGGCTGGAGGCAGCACTGCAGGTGGGCTCTCATAGAGGAGAGGGGCAGAATCCCCTTCCCTGGCACTGCTGCTCCTCTGGCTGCAGCCCGGGACCCCTTTGGCTTCCTGGGCTTGCAGGCTCACACTGCCAGCTCACACTGAGCTTTTCATCAACCACTCTTCCATTTTGGTTTGTCCCGAGTCAAGTGATAACCAAGTGACACGTTCTTTTTGAAGCCCCGTGGTTGTGCTGTCGTCTCTGCGCTTGTGTGTCCCCTGCATGGAGCTCTTTCCTCATGTGCTCTCTCTTCTGCTGTTTGGGGATGTATCCCCCAGCCCTCGCAGCTGTCTGGAAGTTTGATAACAGCGTGGAGATATGGCTAACCCTCCTCTGCTCCTGCGAGATAGTCGTTGTTGTTGTTTGTTCTGCAGTTATTTTTCCATGTTTTACCTGGCACTGAGCAGGCCATCCGTGCTGCTGAACACCATGACAAAAATGAAACGTTTCCTCCCTTTCCCATCAACTTCTGCTAATTAACTTTATTTGTTTCTAGAATCATAGTGCTGAAGCACAAAGTAACAAGTTTAAAGTGACTTAGGAGCTTTTAGTGATGTGTATCATCAGCAGACATATCTCAGGATGCTTTGGTTAAATCATACATAAAACACTGCCAGTGTCTCTTTTGCATGTTATTTATAAGAAAACCTGTATTTTGTTTTATCTTTAGCTGGCCTTAGGGCACCATTGCTGAGCTTCCATTAAATCTGGTTGCTGTCAGCTAGGATGTGTTTGGATCAGAGAATGCATTCTGAAAAGTGATTTAGAAAAGCTAATCCATATATGTAGGAGTTAAAGTATGGTTTTGATACCTTGGCTTCTCTCTTGAGCTGATTCACAGGCCTCAGTTGGCTTAAAATTTTACCTCCTGGGAAGGATCATTTGTAAACTGGAATGGTTGGATGTTGCCTTGAAAGGAAGCCACTCAATAAAGGAATAAGCTATGGGAATAAAGTTAAATCTTTTATAAATGGCATGCCTTTTGCAGGACTGAGTTTGACCCCAACATGGAATAAATGGAAGAAGCAGCATGATTTGTCAGCTTGTAGTTCTGGCCACAAAAATTACCAGAGAAAGTAGAATCAGGCCAAACGTTTGTTTTCCTCCATAATTTACAGTTCAAGTGCTGTTGATTCATATTAATGAGACTGATAAATGTGGGCACTTTGGCATATTCTTAGATTGCATTGATAACTATTAAAAATGTATATTCTTAGACCTCGAGTAATCCCAAATCAGGCAGAGAGGTTGCCAGGCTGCTGTGTGAGCTGCACTGTGTTTTTGACTCAAACATTGCCACCCTTGACAGCATGACTAACATGAGATACCAGAACTGCAACCTTTGTTTAACCAAATGGCATTTCAGCTTTAAATGTCCACAACTCTCACTTCTATACAGCCAGCTGAATTTGGGAAAAATTCCTTTTTGGTGGAACTTTTAAAATTTAAAAAATGCACAGTTACTGCACCAACTTGTGGAAGAGGCCCAAACTACAGAAGCTGAGATAGATCAGTTTCTTCTCTCTTTGAGGCGTTCACTCATTTTAGATTTTAGTGATGGTTCAAATGACTGAAGCTGTGTATTTGTTGTTATTTTAAGTAGAAAGGCACCCTTGAATCTGTCAGAAAACAACAAGCTGTGTTAAAAAGTTGAGAGTTGAAGTTCTAGTATGTTTTTGTAACTGATGTAGGTGAGTATTTAATCCCGTTGTACAAACCATTACTACAGGCGCTTGTGGGATTTGGGGCAGAACTGTGGTAATCTACATTTGAGAGAGATATGCTGATACTTTTAAGCTTCTGCAGAAGGATTAGTCTGATCAGTGGAACAGGATTTCCTGTGAAGGGAGACTGAAAGAGAAAGATTTATTCACCCTCATAAAAAAAAAAAACAAACTTGAAGAAGGACATGGTTCCCTATCTACTCCTCTGTTATATTTATGTTGACAATGCTGTGATTCTTTCCAAATGTAGGAGGTGAATTTGTTGTTGTATGTGAGGCTTTTATGTTTTATACTTCAGCCTCCTTTGTTTCCTCTGGATGACCAGGAACCTCTTGGAACTGCTGTCCTGGGCTGTGCTTCTTTTGCATAAGTTTGGTGGAAAGCTTGATCTTGTATTTGAGAGTCACAGTAAGAGACCATGGGCATTGTCCAGATAAAACTCCTGAATCCTAAGTGAAGGGAATCCCAGGCATTGCTGGCTCAAGAACAAATGGGTAACAATGAAATAACGTGGGATAGAAATTGGAAGATAAGCAAGTGAGGCTCTTCAACAGTTTTTCATACAAATAGTAGTAAGGTGGATAATAAACCTGGGTAGTTTTAAGATGGAGCTTCATTGCTTTAAGGAAAGATTATAGAACATATTTTTGAAGGAACAGGACTGGGTTTAACAGCTCAGGGTTTCTTTTCAAACTGCATAAAAGCAATATGAACGTCTGGCCTCAATCTACTTCAACCAAAAACACAGTCTAAGACTTAAGGAAGAACCTGGCCTGTGTGCAGACTGAGAAAATGGATTTGTGTACATTAGTTTTACTCCTGCTGATAAACAAAAATGTTTAGTACTACCTTATCCTTTTAGCTACTTATAGGAATTAAATGCCAATCCAATATGTCAAGAAGCTGATTGTTGCTCTTACGTGTTTCACAAATGTGCAGTAGATGTCATCATAAAAGGATAAAGATGAAGTGAAAAATGACAGTGACAAAATTGGGTGTGACAGAGAAGGTCTTCACACACTTCAGGTACTTTTCATTGCTGGAGACCACACAGAGCCATATTAAATCATAGCTGAAGTCATTGGAAAGATTCCTGTTGACTTAATGGAAGATTTATGACCATCAGTTCTATGACAGACATCTATAAGATTATCGCCTCTCTCTTGGTATTTAAACTGCTTTGCTGCTTTGCACTGGCTTTTGCTTTATGATTGATGATGATTTTCAGGACTTCCGTGTTACAGCTTAACATCAGAGATCAGCTTCCTTGGTATAAGTTTCTGTGCTGAAAGTGCTTGGGGCAGATATTGCACTGCCTTTTCCAGGCTATTGGGCACATCATTCCCTGTAAGAGACTGACATGCTTTGCTCACACCAGCTTCACGTGCCTCCTGCACTTGCAACACATGCGTGGCTTTTTGACCTTGTTTTTTGGTGGAAGGCTGAGTCATTTACACGTTTATTTGTGGTGTGTGTAAGGTGGAGGTAGGCTCTAGTTCTTAACAGCATAGTTTTCACCACTGAAATCCTCTTGGTATCAGGTTTTTTTCCACTTTCACAGTGGAGTGTGTACTCCTCTTCTGCACACACCATTGACAGAGCATTTTACCCAGACCAGAATGAAACAATTTGATTGAAGTGGATGAGTTTTGTGTGAGTGTCTGACATCTGAATAGTTAAGAAGGATGTCTTCAGCCAGAATAGCTACTCAGCAGCTGATAGGACCATTAAAACTATGCAAGTCAGGGATGTGACCCAAATTTACATTTCTTGTTTGAGTTATTTGACTCTGAAGCCATTGGGTGGAGCTGAAAATGTGAATTGAACTTGCCATCACACGTCCCTGGCTTTCTCCAGCAAGCTATATTGGTTAATTTAGAATGCAGAAATGAACCTTTTAACTTTACACTGAAATCAAATATTGACTTAGTGTCATATATATCTGGACTTTGCACAGGAGGGGGAAAGCCTGACATTCCTGAAAATGGCAGCTGAGACATCCACAGAAGTTCCAAAAACAGCTAAACAGTTCGTCCTTAAGGAAGAGGTACAGCATGCTTGGGTTTGATACGTTTTGTTGTTAAATAGGAATTATTTGAGACTGATCAGAGTGTTTGTGAGTAGAGAGCACAAAATGCTATAAATGCTGTATGTTTGTAAAAATCTCTGCAATAGACAAAACACTTCTTCCTGATGGTCAGAGAGTTTAAAAGAGGTGACATTTGTCTTTGTGGAAATAATCATCCAAATTATCAGTGGGGAGAGAGAAATCTATGGTATTTTAAGCTGATTCTTTTTTTTTTCAGATTTTGCAGCTGTTTCTTGTATTGTCTGTTCAGGAGGTTTTCAATGTTCAGAAATAATGCTGATACCTCTGAGAGGTTTTACAAATCGGTGGGTTATGAAACTCAGCCTTGTTTTCTGTTCCTTTAAGATGAACCACTAAGAGTTTCCTTAACATTTAGGATTGTACCACCTTTCATGTTTTCTGAAGGAGTTTGAATTGAAATAATTTCTCTTCTAAAGACATTAGGAAGGAAGTAGTAAGATTAATATCAGGTCCTGAGGAACGATTCTGAAAGTATTTCTTAGGAGTATTTTCACTCTAATTTAAGCTGCTTCCATTTGCTTCAGTTCCCTTCTAAGTGAATTCTTAAAAGTTAATGTTTGGTGTGAAGGCAGGTTTGGCAGCAGCCTCATGCTGTTGTTATAACACAGTTGTAGTTTCTTTTATTTGTTCTTCCATGGAGTGAACACCATCTTGTCATTTCTTTGGGTTTCAAGCTATAAAACCCTTTCAGGAAAGAAGAGATTTGTTTGGATTATATTTATACCTTTTCTTTCTGATTTTTTTAATATGAATATATTTCAAGCATAGTTTCATTTTTTGAACCTTTTTGGGTTTTCTATTAAGACCTGTTCTCTTGGAGGCAGAATTTTCATTTTGTCCTCTTTTTTGCTTGTTTTTGTTTATTTGTTTTGGTGGGTTTGTCGATTTAGTTTGTTGTTGGTTGGTCGGTTTGTTTCATAATGCCTCTTTGTCACTCTCTTTTGAAATATTGTACTCTTTGCTGTCACCAGAAGTTTATAATTAGATCTTACATATTTTAAGCTATTTAGGTTTTTCAGTCATTTTGTAGGCTTATTACAGGGAAGTATTTACCCTGCCCCTGCCAGTGGCCCTTATGTTAGAAGTGGTTCTGTAACTCTGCAGAAACTGTGGTCTGATGCTGGAATTACTTCTTCCATGAAAGTGGCAGCTGATTTTATTTCATTCGTGTTGTTTTTGGAAATGCACTGTCAGGCTGCTGTAAGCAAAGCAGATGTTATTTTGCCCATCAAAGTAATACACAAAGAAATAAAAATAACTCATTCTAAAACAAGTTACATTAAAAGAAGTAAACTGCTGAGCTAAAACCTAGGGATTTTTCCCTTTTAAATGAATTACATAAAAGATGAGGAAACATCATAGGGAAAACAAACTCATTTAACTCAGAAAAGACATTTTGTCCTAGTGTTAATGCCAAGCAGCAGCTCTCAGAAATGCTGAAAGGGCAGGTATGTATCCCTCTCACAGCTGCAGAAAACAGCAGTTACACAAGTCTGAGATCATGGCAAGAAAATCTTCAGGATAGTTTGGTTTTCACCCCTGCATGCTCAGCTGTTGAGCACTAGTGTATTAAAGTCTGTGCAGCCCACAGACCCTTTCATAGCTGAAAAATGAGCTGTGCAAAGTCCTTCTAAAAAGGTGAGGACTTTCCAGTACATAAAATCCCACTGAATTAATTGAAGCTTGGTTATAAAAGTGATAGTAAGGGAAGTTAATTTCTTGGGCCTATTTTCTATTCCTGTTCAAGAATTTAAATTTTTTCTGTATTAGCAACAGGAACGTTGTTTCACATTCTTGCATGTGTTGTGATGCTGAAATTTTTTCTTCAAAAGAATCCAGAAATAGTTGTGTAATTTCTCCCAAATAGCCTCCAAATCTTTGGAATTAATCTTATAATGTACTTAACAGAGAATTCTTTATTTCAGGTAATTGTAGAAAGAAAATGGCTGAAGCTTGAAGAAACAACTTATACTGACCCTTTTGGGAAAACCAGGTAATTGCCCCTGTGGTAATTTCCAGATTCCTGTAAAGTTCCCAATTGTGCAGACTGGCCCTAGGCTAGAGAACATGAGCATTACATACCCACCTCTCCACACAACAGGAGAGCTGTTCATTGTGCAGCTCCTTTAGTACTCCTGCTGTTCAGAGAAGAGAGTCTTATTCCAGCAGATGTGCTGGCATGTGGGATCAAAAGTGGCTCCTAAATCCTCTTGGGCACGTCAAACTCTGGATTATGTTGCATTTCCAGCTCCTTGCAAAGATGCTACACAGAAGCAGTTCCAGACTGTGACAGAGAGTCCATCCTGTGGCTATTCTGGTTCTTCATTAAGGACTCTTATCCCTGCTGATGGTACTGAATCTTGCATATGACTGACAAATTATGCCCTCTCACATATTATCACATCTATCCAATTCTCTTGTACACTTTAGTGTTGCTGTATTTACCTAGATGTGACAACATGGCTTTACTTCCCTGCCCTTGATTTGTTAGATTCTGTGCTGGTTGCTTTCTCTAGTGCCTCACAGTTCATCAGCAAAGTATCCTCTTAGAACTAGCAAGATTGAAGCTTTTGTGGAAGGATTTATATCGATGGTGGATTTTTTTGGTTTTACTCATCCCATTGCTTATCTTGAGAGAGAAAGTTTGGTCTTCCTTTGCCTGTGTGCTCCTTGTGTGGTCAAGTAACTGAGCTGAGAGTTCAGAACTCACCCTATAAACCTTATGCAAAAGCAAGATAAATGATGGGATGCACATGGTCTTGTTACAAAATTGTCCTTTAAAATCTGACATGTTTTATACATGAATTGTTTTCTTTTGCTTTTTTCCAAGATGACTTTTAGACTTGCCTGTTCTGTGACAGTAATTTTTAGTGATTTTAAATTATCATTTATTAACTACTTTCTTACTCCCTCCTTCAGTAGGCAAAAGAAAATGATTCTACAGACTTTATGGTGCCATTTTATAGTATATGACAAGGCCTGCCTAAGACCAGCTGCTTTCTTGTGAGGCCTCACCATGTGATGGTGTATTTTGGTTTTAAATTAAAGTAGCAAGGGCAGAAAACAACTTACATATTCATTTGTTCTTTTCTCTGTGTTAAACAGAACTTGGGAAACTGTAAAGCGTACTGGCAACAAAAAGGGGGTTACAGCTGATGGTAAGACATTGGTGACTTTTTTTTGTTTGCATTTTTTTTTCTCCTGGAAATTCCTCTGGTAAATTCACAGTGCAGACTTAGAACTGATCTGAGTGAATGAGGGTGTGGAACAGGGAACTTGGCAGAGCTCACTGTACCCCAGAGCTACTGAAACACCACCCTCAGTGCTGAGGAATCAGAACCTCCCTGGTAGGAGTGCTTTCCCAAGGTCATTGTATTCACGTCAGGGTGATGGAGCAATTCCAAAGGCATTGGGGATGCCCTGATACAGAGTAGCTCACAGGGTGGTGGATTGTTACAGGGACTAAGGACTCTAAGGGTTCTCTTTTTGGGCACAAGAGGGAGATGGTTTAACCATGAAAGAAGCATAGTGGAGGGTTCCATACAGAGGCTTCCAAACAGTCTCTGCAGGCAGGACAGCCCTGCCCTAGATACTGGTGGGCTGAGGCTGGGTCTTGCTTGCTACATGTGCCTCTCACTTCCTGGGGTGCTTTGAAGATGCTGCTTGGGGGTTTTATTTTGCCCCAATATAAGTGATATCAGAAGCCTCAATTCCTCATTCAGGATTCTGGAGCAGGCATCTAAAGGTTTAATGCTCACAGTGGCGGAGTTTGGGTTCGTCTGCAGATTTAGCACTAAATATTCACTTTCTGCTGCACTCAAACTCTCTGTACTTGTGTCCTCTGTCACTGTTGTAGGCGTAGCAGTGATTGCAGTGCTACAGAGAACTCTGCACTACGACTGCATTGTCCTGGTGAAACAGTTCAGGCCCCCAATCAATGGTTACTGCTTGGAATTCCCTGCAGGTAAGTGACTGAAACATTAGGATGACTGTTTAGATGTTCTTGGAGTGTCAGTCTTGATGAAGTAGCTCTGGCTGGAAAACCATGCTGAACTCAGTGTGCTATTCCAAAATAGGAATATTTGATAATGAAGAAAACAAAATGAGTTTGTTTTAGCAAATTGGAGAAAATTCTCTCCGCTTTTCCTTTCTCTAAGAGTCAAAGCATTTGGCTTCTTTCCCTCATGGGGATACTAGTGCCATTTTCTGGGAAGGGGGCATGATTGTTTAGGTAATCAGATGAGGATGTGGGCAGCAGCATGATGAATCCAGGAACTGGAATCCTTCCTAATGCTTCTGTTTATCCCTCTGTAAAGACAGGGCAGTGAGGATGTTTTGGCTCTTCCATAAAGTTTTATTAGATCTTGGTATGGGTATTGAAGTTAAGTGGTAGGTTGTTAATTGTTCTTGTGTATTATTTATCTCCCAGGCCTCATTGAGGAAAACGAGTCAGCAGAAAGTGCTGCACTGCGAGAGCTGAAGGAAGAAACTGGGTACAAGGGAGAAGTTGTTGAATGTACTCCAGGTCTCTTTTTTTTTTTTTTTCCCCTACTTAAGCTAATTTTGTCTCTGAGGGCTAGTCTAAATGTCTAAAATGCTCTAAGCCAAAGGAAAAATCTATGCAGCAAAGCCTACACAGATTAGCAGATTCTGGCTCTATCAGTGAAACTTTGGTCCTTTTGTGAGTCAGCTGCTGAACTTGTGTTAAACATACAGGACTCAAGTGAAAGTTTGATGTCTGTAGGAAGAAAACTGCTATTAATTAGGATCCTTTGCACAAAACCCAATTATTCATGCTGTGATTTGGCATTTTAATATAAAGGTCTAAATTACTGGACTGTTGTGAACAGCATGTAGGAACTCAGGCAGAAAAAGGTGGCTTCATGATGCAGTGTGAGTGGAGGTCACCCTTCTGTGAACTGTGGGAAGTGACAGTACTTGGGCTCTCCAATCGAAAAGAAGAAAAGAGAGAATAATTAGAGGAAATTCAGAGATGCTTTGGAACAATCCCATGCTTCCTACATAAAATGAAATTAAGGCAAAATGAGGATGGTAAATCAAACTTGAGAAGGTAGAAAGGTGAGGCAACTTAGATACAATTTCAAGGAAATGTCATTGCAACTGTTCTCAGTTATTGGGTACAACTGCTGGGGACAGAGAGGGGCTGGAGACAGGTGATGGCAAAGTTAGACTCCAATAGAATGAGGAAGCCTGTAAGGGATAGTTTACAGTTAAATCTTCAGTCTGTGGAATGGAAAGTAAACTTAGCTGCTGAAAACAAGTCTTACCAATCATCTGTAAAAGAGCTGAGAGTTACAGAAACAGTACATTTAAGAACTTGTTAAAGCAAAGATTTCACTACTCTTCCAGCATGAATGTATGACAAATACATGTTTTCTCATATCAGACACATTTCTGTGAAAGCTTTTGTTAAAATGCTTTGAAAAATGAACCCTCTCCATGTGCTTGTTGGCAGCTCTGTGCTTGGACCCAGGTATGTCAAACAGCACCACACACATCGTGAGTGTCATCATTAATGGGGATGAGGCTGAGAATACAAGACCTAAGCAAAAACTTGGTGAGTTTTGTACCACTTACTTGAAAATTCTGAGAAGATAACAAAAGAATAGGTTTAAAAGAACTGCCCCCAGCACTGCATCTCTTCTGTCCCAGCTGATTTGGAGCTGCATGTCCTTCCAATCACACCCTGCAATCTAGATAAAGCAGAGTGTGTCTCTTTGTTGAATTCACTGAAATGTCAGCTGTTGGCACACCCAGAATGAGACATTTCAGTCCAAACTTCAGTGAGGGACACGTGAGAACCTACACACTCCTCTCAGTTGTAGCTTCACTCTGGAATCAATTACAGTGCACTCAGTCAGATATCCAAATGATTTTTACTTGTAAACTCCAGTGTATTTCAAATCCCTTAACTTACTACTTTTTTTTTTCCACTTGCAGATGACGGAGGTATGTCATGTGACTGTGCTCCCCTTGACAAGTGTGATCTTCAGATGGCAAGTTTTACTTAGAAAATGTCAGTTAAAACTGGTTTTTATTTGTGCTTGGTTAATCTCCTGACCCTAACCAAACATGCCTTAGATTGACTTTGGCCTAGACATGAAAACTCCTGTGGGGCATTATCACGTTAATTATCTTTCCAAGTACTGCACCTACAGCACCAGTATCTCAGGAAATACAAATTACTGAACCCAGAACAGCTGTAGATCAAACATCAGAGACAAGTAAATCAGAGAGACAGGGGAGGGTAAGCCAGCACAAATTCATCATGAACAAACCCTTTGTCTTTGTGCTGGTTTGGTCCCTTCCAGTACAGTAGAAGCCAATCAAAAGCCCACTTCAACGGTGTATTTTCCATTCTCAGAAGGGAGAAGGTCTCCTTTTGGGAGGATTCTTATCCTCCATAGCTGTCAGCTACTTTTTTCCCAGCTGTTTCCCAACCTTTCTGCCAAGTGTGTTTTTAGTGACCCCAGGCACTGCCTTCCTCCTTTGATAGACTCTATTTTGACATATGAAGGCTCACAGCTTTGGATGGTGATGAGCATTCAGTCAGTTTCTTTCCCCTTCCAAGCTGCAAGAAAGAGGACACTGAGGAAAATTTCTCTACTGCTCACTGATTTAAGGGTGTATGAATTTTTTTCTTCTCTCCTAGAATTTGTGGAAGTTATTTCACTTCCAAAGAATGACCTACTGCAAAGAATTGATGGTAAGAGCTTCCTGACACATTAAATGCACATCAGTGAGCTTCAAGAACTCCTTAGCTTCTCCTCTCAGAGCTCCTCATGGTATTTCTCATCCTAGAATACTGTATCTTAAGCAAAAAGCCATGAGACCTGACCAGGTGTGAGAGTTGGTGATAGCAATACGTGTTGGCATTGAGAATTCCTGTCTGGAATGCTACACATCTTCATTTTAGTAAAATCTTACATCTCTGTAGGGGAGAGGCTTTGACAGCATCTCCTAGGTGGTTTTGTTTTGTTTTCAGAACTGGTGGCAGAGGAACAGCTGGCAGTAGATGCCAGGGTTTACACTTACGCCCTGGCTCTGAAGTGCGCAGCAGAAACGCCGCTCCAGGTTCCCTTCACGAAGTTTTGAAACTGGACAATGAGGAACTCAGTGGAAAACTGCCCAAGTCAGATGGCTTAGAAGCACAACTCTTCTGGGAATCAAGGTCCTTTGCTTTACTTGTAGAGCAAAAAAAAAAGTATTTGTAGGAATGATTCTGAAATTTTTCTTTGGAATTATGTAACTGACAGAAAGCGTTTCCTCTAACTGCTCTACCAAGCCTTGACAGACTACCCATAATAAAAATACTGTTTAATTTTCAGAATAGCTGATTTCTCACTAGATTCCTTTCTGCACTTATGGATCAGGAGGAAGATGCAAGGCTAACTGTGGTTGGTGCTGTACTATGTGTTCCAAAGGAGCCACACTCTTGCCCACACACACAAACAGCAGCATTCAAACACCTCAAACAGCATGGAGAAGGGGAGACTGAGTGGAGACCTCATGATGGTCTGCAGCTTCCTTGTGAGGGACGCAGAGGGACAGGCACTGATCTCTGTAGTGACCAGTGACAGGACCTGAGGGAATGGCCTGAAGTTGTGTCAGGGGAGGTTTGGGTTGCATATTAGAAAAAAGTTCTTCACCCAGAGGGTGGCTGGGTACTGGAACGGGCTCCCTACGGCAGTGGCCACAGCACAGGCCTGACAGAGTTCAAGAAGCATTTGGATGATACCCCCAGGCACATGGTGTGACTCCTGGGGATGGTCCTGTGCAGGGCTAAGGGCTGGATTTGATGATCCTTGTGGGGCCCTTCCAACTCAGCATATTTTACAGTTCTGGGATTCTGTGAACTACAGGTAAGGCTCTGTGACAGGAGCAGTGACAGCAACACAGGGACACTGTCCCTGCTCTGGCTGCAGCATTTGAAATGGCAGTTTCGGGAACTTCCTATTGTGATTGAGACCTGATGATGCCATTTCCTTCTCCCAGCCGTATCCAAACTATCTGGAAAGAGAAATTTGGTTTGTTGATCTAAGAAAACAATGAGTGACAATGAAGGTGACACCATCCACTGGTGCAAACCAGGATGGTGTATATTCAGCCAGGGGATCCTGGTGAAGGTCTGAGGTCACTGCCATGCCCCGAGTGCACAGCTTTGCCATTTTCCCTCTCCAAGGGAACATCCTTGTGGCGAAGCTGCACCTTGGCTCGGTCTGATCCTTTCTTGGTAAATCTTTCCCAAACAAACCTTCAGTGCATCTGCACACAGTGGGCTGCTTCTAATTCTGTAAACAACCACCACTGCTGAAAGGTCAGGATCAGAGGGTTTTAATAAACACACACCAGGATCAGTCTTGCCTCTGAAATGGATGAGGATGAGCATGCATAATTAGGGAGATTTTCCCAGCTTAGAAATGAAGCAGAAAATTTGAGATTTTCTTACCTTCACAAGCAACACAAAGTTACTTTCAAGTTAAGGACAAGAGAAGAAAGAAGAAATGTGACATCAAAGGGAAAAAGGAATTGATTACAGTAGAGCAGAAAAGCTCAATGACTTTAAAGGGAGGAATTTTGAGATTTTTTTTAATTAAGGCTGCTAAAAACTAATCAATTATATTCTAGAAAGAGGAATAATAGAAGAAAAAAGGCAGTCTTCCAGACATACTTCACTATCAAGGCACATTAGAAATGATCAAAAACTGCGTATGAATTACAGCTGGCACACACAAGACCCAGGAGAGAGTTTAATTAAATAAGTTTATTGTCTAACGCGTACAGCTGTTACATCACCGCTGTAAAGTGTGGCAGGTTTCCAGCAGGAACTCCCCGTTCCCTTCTCCCTCCGGTGAACACACTGCTTTAGGAACCAGGCCTTGTTCTTTAGACTCACAAAAGTGAAGTGGACATGAAGTTTCAGTGGCACAGTTTTCACGAGTACATGGTTAAACAGAACTGCTGGGCAGCAGGGGCTGCCAGGCTGTCCCACGGGGGGCCCGGGGCAGGAGCCCAACATGCCCCAGGATGCAGCAAATCCACCACAGAACCAGTTCACGGGTGAGACGAGTATCAGCCGCCAGTAAAATGTTTGCTTGTCCACCCTTAGAGCCCAGAGAAAGGTGCCTGGGTGGAGGCACCGCAAAGGAACAAGGGGTGCTGAGTTCAGTGATGGGGAAACGACTTAAAAAAGTATAAAAAATTAATACAGGTACAAATAAATTTTGTCAGGAATACTGGCATGTGGCAATCTGAACTCAGGGTTTTTTTTTTCCTATTAAGGGCAGGGAAATTAATTTAACATTTTACTGCTGTGTGCAAAGACCTTTACCGCTCTCAAACTGATACGTTACCATCTCACTGTAGTGTCCGAACAGCAAGGTAGATGAATTGTTTCCAGCATTACAGGCAACACTAGATAATACTTAAACAAGATAATGTAAACTTTATTCTTAAGGCAGCTGGTACTAATGCTGCACACAGGCATTGCTCAATGCCCATTACAGGAATGGGACACGTAGCACTTGAAAACAGTCAAAAGAAAAGAGCATTATTTGACTAAATGATGTATGTTGTCAAAATACCTTCCCTTTCACACAAACCATGAAATGTTTGGACATCTAGAAAAATAATGCACCTACTCCTCCAACTTCAGCCTGTTCTTTTACAAATATTTCAAAATATTGATAAATGATAGTGACTGCAAGCAGGATGCCAGTGCCAGAGCCGATGGCTCCCAGGAAGTCAGCCAACACTGAAAGGGCACCAATGCACAGACCACCAAACGCAGCTGCCGTAGGGATATACCTGTACCAGAGGGAAAACAGATAAAAGGGTATTCACAACTATGGATTTCCATCTGAGGGCTCCACCAACGGAGCTACTATGAAAACTGAATAGAATAAACTGAAAGAGGGCAAGGTTAGATTAGATATCAGGAAGAAATTCTTCAGGGCGGGCAGGCCCTGGCACAGGTTGGGCAGAGAAGCTGTGGAATGCCCTATCCCTGGAAGTGTCCAAGGCCAGGTTGGACGGGGCTCTGAGCAATCTGGGCTAGTGGAAGGTGCCCCTGCCCATGGCAGGGAGGTGGAACAAGCTAAGTTTGAAGGTCCCTTCCAACCCAAACCATTCAATAATTCTATGAATATCAAGCAGTAAATTTAGTGTTGGAAATGCAATGCTGCCATGAGCTCTTCCTGTCTTCCATCTCTGCACAAAGCAGAAAACTAAAATATCCAGATAGGAAACAACGCTGGCAAAGCTTTTCAATTCATTTTAACAACTTCACACGTGTGCAATGGAACCTCCACAGGATTAAGAGTAACTGCTTTGAAAAAGGGTCAATCTACCTTTCAGTATAGCTCTGCAGGCTTCACATACTGTGTAATATATTGGTAGTGCCATGTTAGGTCAGTGATGGTAAATTAAACAACTGTGAAAATCGAGGTATCCTTTTGCAAACACAGAAGAGATTCAACTCAAATTCACTCATTATGACACTTAAAAAGACACTGCAGGTTAATCTCTAACCTACTGCTACAACATCTTGTGCTTAACTAGGAAAGGCAACAGCTGAATGGGGGAAGAATCTTCCCATTTGCAGTGGAAATGCATTTCAGATTTTTCTGAGAATATCTGCTCTAGTTGACACTTCCCCTGCCCTCTTCACCAGCCAGCAGAAAGTCAGCATTTCCTTACCTGTTAAGCTCATGAACCATTGAGGTGTCCCTGTGGCCTCTCATCACCATTTGCTGTTCTTTGAGTTGCTTGGCAACCTGCAAGAAACATTGTTTTGTGAAACTTCTGCAGTGTTTCACAGTCACCTGGCACTCAGTGAGAGCAACAACTAATCAGTCAGTAGCTGGCCAGTTCTGAACCAGAGGCACTGTCTGAACACAGGCAGAACACCTACATCTTTTGCTGATGAACCAGACACCTCGATCCAAGTCTTGGAGAAGAATGCACAGGATCCCAACATAAATATTATATAAACTATTACATGGACAGGATCCTCAAATATTGCACCCATGGATTCTGGAGGAGACAAGTAGTAGCACAGGCCACCAACAGGGTAGGAGCGAGCAGGGCCACCACCGCTGACATCCTGCGAGGGGAAGGAAAAAGCAGCTGGTTATTTCTGATACCACTCCCACACTCCTGTCCTGTACTTATAGAAGAATTCCCCTTCCATGTTTAAAACAGCTTTTATGTACAAACGCTAAAAATTAAGTATTCTTAATTTTTAATTCTGAATTAACCAGTTTTCTGCCGGTTAAATACCAAAGTCTGACAATGCAGGAGTATATACAAATAATTTTTATGCAGTTAAAATGTGATACTTACTGCCCACTGTCCCAATAAGTTCACCAGGAAGTTGCCACTGAAACGAACAGACAACATCTGGGAAATGACGTAGAGGTTGGAAACTAAGGCAGACTGCAGAATGATGGGAATGTTGGAGGTATAAAAGAGCTTGATGGGATAGCTGCTGTACTGCCCACGGTACCGGGCAGACTTGATAGGTAAATCCACTCGGAATCCCTACAGGAAAGGACACCAATGCAAAAGGTTTATTTCCAGACAGAGGGTATTCCCAACCGTGTCCCAAATTCTATTGCTGACCACGGAGTTCTTGCTAGTGGCAAGGTCTCAAAGTCCAAAGGCTTTCAGCTACAGCCTGGATTACAAATTTTAAGGCTTTTTAAGTGCACTGCTTGGTTGTATTCCATTCTTTTTATATAACCATTCTTTTTATATAAACATTATTTCTCATCTGCTAAATGATACTCCTCTAAAATACATTTTATAGAACAGGGGTTGATAATGGCTTTCAACCGAACTAGCCAGTTACCAGCAGGCCCTTCTGTGGTAAGCCCAGTCTTCTGTTTCCTGGGGCTGGATCCTCTCTGAGTAGACCCCAAAAAACCCACATGGACTTGAAAACCTGACAATTCTCTTTAATTTATTTTTGTTTGTCAGTGCTCAGACACAACAACTTAAAAAAATAAATTAAAAAACATAACATTTTAGCCACACACACACACACAAAAACCTCTCCCTATGGATCTTCCTTTAGTGTCCATTTTAGTAAATAGATTTAAAAAGAAGCACTAGCTAAGTGTTTTAAGAAAATTAAAGGAAAAGCAAGAAGCTATGCATTAATTACATGGCTGTTTTCTAGAACAAATCCATGTCATACACACCCCAACAAAGCAAAGTTCTCCAGCTCTCTCCAAAAGTATTCTTTGAAATCAATGACTAATATCAAGCATATTACTGGTCTGATCCAACCACTGCAGCTCCAGAATCCATTTTTAGTAAAAATACTCTCATAATGTGTATGGCATTTAATGGAATGTGATATTACATGCTGAATATCAGTAGGCCTGGCTCTAGAATTTAACACTGTGGAATGTTACTGAAATAGCAGCATTGGAAATAAAGAGCTCCTTACTCAAAGCTAAGACACTTCAGCTACTCTAGTTTAAATTTCCCCATTTTTCCCCAATGAGTGCAGTGCCCAGGGTCCTGTGCAGAGCTACTGTGAGGAGTTGTACCTGGAAATAGATGACCACAGCAAACACAAACACTGTAGCAATGAGGTTCATGAGATTGGGCAGGTTCTGGCGGTAAAACGCCTCGCGCAGAGCCCGGACTTTGTCGGTCCGTGTAGCCAGCAGATGGAATAATGCAATCACAGCACCCTCAAACTCTGTTCCTGCAAGAAGCAAAAGAGGAATAGAAACTTTAATCTCAAAATTAAAAACACTAAAACAACAAAAAAAGTACCTTTCTTCTGAAAATGTTAAGAATGACACAAAAAATGCAGTACAATAGGACCAGTTACAACAGGTATGTGACAATATAGGATTCTGCTTTAGCTTAGGGAATGAAGAATAATCTACAAAAACACTGATTCTGGTTAAAAACAAACCCAAAGAACCATCCAAGTCACTCCATGAAAGAATACTCTCTTCCTTTCTTTTCTGGGGGTGGGAGGATGATGGGAAGGAAGAAATAATAAATAAGAAGGAATATAACTTTAGAAAAGCAGTAATAAAATGCAACAGAACTACTAAAAATCGGGTGCAAATGAAAACAAACTAAAAACATGGCTCATGATTTCAAATGAATGCAGTAAACTAGTGAATTTCTTGCTGCAGACAGACTGTGTCTTAATGTGGTATTTTGGGGGTCTCAGGACAACAAGATGTCATCAAAGGCTGGCTGAGGAATGAAAGATTGCAGCCTCTGAAGAGTCCACCCAGCTTAAAGTAATTCAGAGGCATCAACTACATATGTGTTCTAGAGCCACAAACAACAGTTGGATCAGGAACAACTTCTCTCAATGTACAGCACTTCCTATCTTCTCTATTTCTATGGACTAAATGATGCTAAAACAAGACTATTTCAGTTTGGAAATCCAAAATCTTCATTCAAGGGGCTTCCAGTCCCATTTGAACTGCTGTGATTCAACTCAGCAAAGGCAAACTTTTAACTTGTTAATCTTCATATAAGTCAGACAACATTTCCATCTTCAAAGCTAATTACACCACTGACTTCAGAAGCTCACCACCACACATTAGAACTTTTTCTGAGTGGCCATCCAATAAACATCTGAGAGTTTATGTGCAGCGTACACACACTGAAACATGCTGTAACTGACTGGAACAGCACACCTACCTCGGCCAGTGTTGATGGTAGTGGGACTGAAAGCCTTCCAGACAATGGTTTCACAGATATTGGTAGCAATAAACAGGGAAATACCAGACCCCAAGCCATAACCTTTCTGTAGCAACTCATCCAGCAGCAACACAATCAAACCAGCAACGAACAGCTGTGAGAAAAGAAATAAAACTGAGCAGAAACAAGAAAAGTCAAGTCAAGAATTGAGTATTAACTCCTTGCTTCAGTATTTTCACCATGTTGGAGAGGGATCATTAAGATTTTCACCTAAATATCATTCCTGCAGTAATTCTGCTACCTGCACATCTCACCTGGCAAGGAGCTCTGTGACTTTTCAACACAGATGGAGCAAACAGATTACTAATAATTTAAAAAAAAATGTTTAAGTTTGTGCATTTACTGCTTTGTTCTACAGGAGAATGTCTCAAAGCTGCATCTGCGCCCTTTAGTGAGAAGTCCTCCATGGCACTGAACTGTAGCTGCTGCTTTCAAAGTCCACTAATTCCTGTATTTTCAATTAAGCAGCCTATTTCTCCTATCTGAAATACTTTGGGTATTAACTATCCCAGCTTTCTCTTCTGTAATGGAATATTTAGAATTTCTCATATCTAGACAAAGGATGATGCTTTATAGCATTAAAAGTAAATAAATGGAAGTCACCCAGACATAGAAGGATTTTTTCCTTCCAGATATAATGTATCTAACCAATCTCAGTTACACACAAAATAGCTCATTACAAACCTGAATTATAATAAGAAGACAAATTCCAGCACCCATTTCAGCAGGATCTCCATACATTCCAGTCATAACATACACAATGGCTTGCCCAATGGTAATAATCATCCCAAATACTAAAACAAGAGAGAAAGCAAATCCTTTAAAATAATCTGCTGAAGTCACCTACCAAAGAAATCTCATTTCTAGTATCACTTGGCTGCTTTCCCAAGAATAAAAATATGCTAAGTAATTTTAGTTGGAACAGTGCTTACGTTTCTGAGCTCCATTGAACAAGGCTCTGTCTTTTGGAGTATCCCCAACTTCAATGATCTTTGCTCCTGCCAGCAGCTGCATGATCAGACCCGATGTCACGATGGGAGAGATGCCCAATTCCATCAAAGTACCTAAGCAGGAAGAAAAATTAATACAATTGCCATTCCAGCACCTCTCCTAAAGAATTAGGTCTCTTGAAAGGTTTCTGACATGTAAAGAATATTCTTCATAATGCACATTCCTGTACAGGTATGACAAAACAAAGACAGTTATCCCCTCACAAAACACTGCTGTGTTAAAATCTTTAATTTTGAAGGCAGCATGAAAATGCTATGTAGCTTTTAATCACAAATATTTTTGTGGAGCCACACTAAAGGCCAATGCACATTGAACCTCAGCTTTTTGGCATATCCTTATGAAACCTTTCAGCATCTTGTCCCTGGTTGGTTATTCTATCAGTGCCTCCACTGTCACATTTTCCACAAGTTTAATTTTGCAGACCACAAAAATCTGCTGCAGTTCTACAATGTCTGATAATGCCACCCTTGGAATCACTGACTCCAGTGAAGAGTTTAGGATTAACTAGTCCTGAACAAAACAAAGACTGCCATTAAGATGCCCTTACTCTGCCAACTCACTGGCGCAATGTCACCGAGGTATCAACTTCCCAACGTACACAACTCAAACGGGGAGATACAACTTCAGAAAACACAGCACAGAGATGTATATTCTATGATATTCCATAAAACCTGCCTGGTTTTCCCTCCCAATCACTTAATCTCATGTAATAAAGCTGGGGCATCACTCCCTCTGCTTGTATCGTCAGACTGAAGTACCTGCAGCATCACAACTATCACCTGATACTCTAATTCAGAAATACTCTCAGCACGGCCTTGGTCCAGCACTGACATCTGCCTGAGTTACCACAGAACTTATGGGAGCAGAGCTGAATGGACACAAAGCAGGTAAACTCAGGACAACAATTCACCTCTTGCCTGTACAATACATTCTCCCATCTCAATACACAATCTTTCTTCCACATCACCTCTCTGGAGCAACAGCATTCCAAGAAATTACTTTTTGAAATCTAAATTGTCCTTCAGCTAATACCAGAAAGCTTTCTCTTATCTGACGATGCTTACAAAACTAAAATGTTGAAAATGTGGATTAAAATTAAGAAACTAGAATTACCAAGTGACCAAACTTTCCACATCTCCTAAGCCGGAGCTTTAAAGAAAAAAGGTCTGGGTAAGAACACATTTTATAAGTTGAATATTTAGTTAAGCCAGATCAAATTACTTGGTCATCATCTTTTCTATGGTCACTCAAAGGACCCAAATAATGCACATTTTTTTCCCTGATGTTAAGTCACAATATCCACTGGGCAGATCCAAAACAATCAGCTCACAATTCAACTCTGTGTAGTTAAGTGCAACTCTGCTTTCATGTGTAGTACAGTAGCATTCCATCACAAAATTGCTCAGAAAAATATTAATAAGCAACTATTTATCCACTGCAGACTTGAAAGTCGCAAAGAGGACCAGGGACAGGGGAAGCATGGTCTCTAACATTATATGGAAGATGAAAAGAAGGAGATATATACAATTTGTGGCACCTTACAGATCTGTTCAGATATTTTTTCTGATCTTTTCTACCAGTTCTTAAGCCAATAGGTCTTCCCTCTTAATCCCTTAACAGCTTAATTTTCTGAACAGCCTTTAATAAACAATCTGAATTTCACAAAGGGTTTTTGAGCACCTCCCCTATTGTACGGAGAATTCTTTTCATTGCTGCCTAACTACCAGAGTCCTCATTTCAGCTCTAATTTTTAAAAACATTTATGCATTATTGCACAATTACTTTTCCCTTTTTAGTGTTTTCCCTGCTATCAAAATGTAAAATGTGAAAGCATTGAGGTCATTATTTTAATGTGGTTCTTTCATACTTATATCCTAGAGCTTACATGTTAAATATTACATCACCTCTCATGGAAATCTCTGCTCCTCCAACAGTCAGAAAATCAGGATGTTGAGAAGCCTTTATCTCACATCCTCCAATGATTTCTAGTCAGTCGACTTAAGCGAAAACTCACTTTCCCACCCCTCCTTTTTATTCTTTCAGTCTCTTTAACCTTTTCTTGGCCACTGTTACCCTTCTGTCTGGGTCATGGGCAGTGTATTTAGTATCATACACTGCTAGTGAGACATAGAATTCTACGTGCAAATTCTTCAGTAGAGTTTGAAGCAGATAATTTATTTATCTTAATTTATTATCTTCCCTGGACAAAATTTGCCATTCCTAAATAAACAGTACCTTCACGTTAGAGGGTTCCACTGATTTTCTTACTTCCAGCCAATTTTCCAAGCCACAGATGAGATCAGTGTCCTCTTTTAGAGTCATGCATGACAGGTCACCCATCTTAAGTTTCAGACTTCTAGCATTAGTTTGAGTCTTCTTAAACATTAGGTTGGGTTCCACTTTACCATTCTAAAATTTAAAGTTAGTTTGATTTTGCTAAAAATTATGCCTAATAATCTCTGCCTTTATCTCTCCCACCTATGGAATTATTCACCCAATAATAACTTTGCCAAATTATTATGAGGTGTAACTGACTTGCACATGCAAGGTATTTTCTAGTCAACACTCTCATATTGCACATTAGTGCTGCTCCTAACTGGACAGCTAGAAGATTCCCCGTCCCATATGCTAATTAGAAAGACACCACTCTAACAATCCTAAATGGAATCACCCCAAAACTTGAGAATCAAGATTAATCTCATCTGCATGTCAAAAGAAATCCCACTCCTAAGGCAAAGTACTCAAGTACCAGTGTTAATTTCATCTGTGTTAAGAACTTTACAAAGTGTTTCGACATGACATCGGGGTTGTATGACATTTAACAGCTGACTGGTTTTCTCCTGGTCTGTTTATCCTGACAGAAAACAGAGAAAGGAATAACCTCCTCACCTCTGTTTGACGCAAGAATGACTCGCATCCAGTAGAAGGGATCTGCAGAATCTGATGACATGATTCCAAACAATGGGATCTGTCAAAGTGCACAAAAGTATTCAACAGAAACACACAATTAGCATGCATTAATACAAAAATTTTAACATGCAATGATTCAACTGTTACACTGTTTAATATCCTTTTTTCCAAAAATTAAACCAGAGGTACTGACACCATCTATTTTAATCCTCCAACTGGGATATGACTCAGAGGACTTAACTAGGACCCTTCCAGAGCAAAAAGCAGAAACCCCTAGAAAGAAGACATTTAAATATTGAAATTCTACAGCTGGGAACATGTTTTGAAATATCCCACATGGAACTGTCAAAGTTAGACAAGTTCATACAAAGCTTCCAATATTCTGTATGCCAATATTGAGGGATTGTGAGCTCTTTAAAATTCTTCTTAATCACAAAAACAGTAGACTAGAAACCCAGATAATCTTACAAATGAATTCCTGAAAACTCTAGTCTGCATCATCTGTTTTCCTTATTCAGCTACTACAATCTTTCATATACATTCAAAATTCTAATCGCTTCCAGCTTCTAGTAAACACAGATAAACTACACGTTGTTCTAGCTCTAGCATCACTCCCACCTCCTCCTTCCAAAAAACAAGAGCTGGGGTTTAGCCTTTAAACAGTCCTTCAGAGCTGAAAACAACAACAATTACACTACTCCTCCACAGTCTGGAATGGCTACATTAATGAATATAAGCTGAAAAGCCTAATTCTGAAATGTACAGTTCATTTTAAATCCTCCAAGAGGTCTAAGAGTTCTAAAAAATATGTATCAGGTAATACACGGACTCTCATTTTCTTCAACATCTAAGTGTTCTTTAAAGAAAAACAAAAACCCCTCCACTGTTTATAACCCAAGCACAGGTTCTAGGAACGCCTACCACTGTGAGTAATAAAGATCACATAAATGTTTATAAAGACCTGCATTTTGGAGGGGTTTCAGCCAGCAACTTTACCAGTATATTCACAAAAACACAAGTTCTAAATGTCAACATAAACACTTCACAAAAACATTTTCCTGCAATCTTTACAATCCATCAGCTTGTTCAAGAGAAATTGGGTAAAAACAGTCACTTTGATTTCATTTTCACACTTGTCACTGCTAAAATTGAAATGTAGCTATGAACAGAGAGTAAACAATGCATCGAATTGCTCACTTTGTTTATGCTGCTCAATAAATAATTAGCTTGGCTGTTTACCCTGCAGCCACTACCATCATTTGAAGGGCCCCTTATAACAGGAACATTATGTATTTCAGACTAAATCAAAGGCACTCGTTTCTGCAAACATACGCAATCAATAACAAAGACTATTTCAGATAATCAGAACCGAACTTTAAATACTTAACCACAAAAATACATAACTGAAACTGGCAGGTCAACACAAAACAAGAACTTACCACGCTTTTAGTGTATTTTGTGTGTACAGAACACACATTCTGTGACCACAGAAAACACAGGTACCCACCTGGCAGCACACCAAGAAAATGAAGAGTGTGATGGCCGTCCATAGTACCTTCTCTCTGAACTGGATCTGCAGGACAGAGTGGAGAGCAACGTGTTCACTGTATGGGGAACTTTGCACTCTCGCATCAGTACTAAATGCTGTACCATTCAGAATTCAAGGCAAAGATATTGAACCAGAAGGCATCATTTTCTCATTGGAATTTATTTTTAATATGATTTCAGATTTTAGAGAGAGGCAAAGATAACTGACATGGGATCTGGCAGAGAGTGCAGTGACATTCAGTCAATAGAATATATTTTATCCACAGTATTCTGATACAGTGGGTATTTACAGAAAAGCAACAGTGTGGCTCTGGACATACCAGAACAAACATGAAAGATTAATGCAAAGAACTTATCTTCAGTGATTAGTGCTCTAGGCTTCAACAGATTGGAGGCTGTTTTGTAAGGCTAGAAGTTACTACACTAAAGCACTATTAAGTTTTTAAAGAGATATAACTGGTGTGAAGACAAGTGATAAAAACCAGAAGACCCATGAGTTTTGGACAGCAATACAATATATTTATAATTAAGTTTTCAAAAAGTGTTAGAGGAAGCTGAAATTCACCATTATGTTCATGGACACAGACTGCAAAATAATTTTTAAAGACTCTTTATCTCCCTCCAAGATATTTTGATCGATGTAGAGTGTATATTACTTTAAAAAGAATGCCAGATCCATGATCATTAGCCACTAATTCACTGAAGAGAATCTCAGGGTCACAACACTTGAGGCACCCGTAACTAGTGCTAGGGGCAAGAAGAGAAGAATCACAAGATTTCAGTTTGAACCAGAGGATTACTCAAAGCATGAGACAGAAAGAAATGCACTTGAAGAGACCAGAGAGAGCTGAGATTCAGCATTAGGTTCAAGTTCCCACCTCTCCTCCATGGACTGTAAACCTTAGGATAAGGGTGTTCTCTGTAGGCAAGAGCAGAGCAGCTACTAAAACATGACATGAACTAACACTTAAGAGAGATACAGCAGAAATGGCTGGAGCTCTCTGCCTCCAACCACTGAATCTGCCTGTAGAGAAGCAACAAGAAAAAGGATTAGTGCCTGGTTTTATATGTATTGAACACCCACAAATGAGAAACTTCAGACCAACGGAGCAGCAGCACAGTTCAAGCAAAAGAAACCCCAGAAAGTAGCTGCATCTTTTTAAGTGAAACCACGCACTTAGAAGCAAAATAATCCAAGTAATTTATTTACTGATACTGCCTCACTCTTAAAAGAGGCCAGATGCTAAAAATTCTCACAGTACAAAGACATAAAAAGAAAAATAGTGACAGCAGCAAATAAATCCAAACAATACCTTGTGTTAGCACTGACCCACTTAACCAAGTGTTGTCTGAATTCCACAATTCAGATTTTAAGCACAAACTTCTAAAACCAAAAATGCTTAACCAAATTATCTCAGGAGCTTCACAGTAACCTTGGCTTTGGAGGCATCAGTCAAGATCTACAACTGCTCTGGCTCTCCCCACAGCTGCGGTGAACATGAGCATTAGAAGAATTCTGCATCACCCAAATCACAGTTATTCACAGGGAAAACAGCCTCTATGAGTCAAGAAGGCAAAAAAGAAAAAGGAAGCATCCAAATCCATATGCCAGGAACAGCAAAACACAGACTGGTACCAAAATATTCCAGCCACGAATGTTAACAAGCACAGGGACATTACATCATCTGATCTGATTCAATTGGACATTTTCTTCCTTTGACATTTTCCCTAAATCGTGTGAAAATGAAGGGATTTAATCACCATCATCTTGGTGCTCTGAACACTGTGTTCTACTTAGCAAATCTGTGCATGAGGGAAATATGAACCCATACTAGTAACTACGAAAGTAGCAATCGCTTCTGTTAATCAAGTTGGCCAAAACACCAGAGCAACACTCCTTAGAGACAGAAAAAACACTTCACTCATCAACAATAATGGCAAAACGATTCAATGAGAGCCCAACTGAATCAAAATATCATCTTCACTTAATCAATACAGGTTTAATAAAAAGAGATCTCTTTTTCTATTTGGTTATCTACATTTCTTGTCCTGGCCTTAACCAATCCACTCATTGTGTCTGCCAGTGACAGCTTGCAAGGAAACAATACATTACAAATGACCCAAGTCACTTGACAGACTAGACACAAGCAAGAAACATGACTTAAAGCGGTCAAAGGGCTCTTCCGCCTAGGAAAGGTGTTCCCAATTACATTTTCACTTCAAATTTGTACAAAGCTGGCAACTGGCAGCCATTGTCTAGACAGCGACCTAGATAGAAGCAATGACAAAGTGACCCCAGGAGAGAGGACAGGAATCCTGGCACCTCTCTGGGCATCCTTCACGTGCTGATAGAGGACAAGGATGGATCAAGCCCCTTTTCCTCTCTGCCAAATAACACCTGTCAGTGAGCTTTACAGAAACAGCAGGATCTGTAGATTTGTTTCAGCCTTCTCTTCTCACTCACCTCACCAGACAGAAGTGGAATAACCAGCTAATCCCAGATGTGCCATAAATCAGCCCCAGAAGATTGCACCAAGGTTCACCACTGCAGAGTCCCCACACGGGGACCAGCCACCCAGACCTGGTGCATCCAAACCTGAGCACAGGGTCTGGCTCTGGAGAATACACCTCTGCCTGACCTTAACACTTTGTTTAGAAACCTGCCCCAAGGCTGAAAGATGTTGGAAAGCAACAAGGTAAGACAGAGCACAGAGCCAAGGGATAAATCCCAATCTTTCTAAAAATCAATTCCAGAAAGGCATAATCAGCAGTTTTTACTCTATCTTGTCCATTCAATCCAGCAGGCTCAGTTATGGTCACTGGCACAAACCTCTCTGCATCCAGTCCTAACCTTTGGGAATCTCCAGTCCACAAAAGAGGATTCTCTTAGATGGTGTCATGTTTCCAGCTAAGCATTCCCTTTTAAGAATATAAAAACCAACATACAGCTCCTAAGGAATGTTCATGGAAGTCATGACAATGCACATTAGATCAACTTGTCACTCTAATTACAGTATTTGTCACCTGAGTGGTATGTGCTTGCTTGAGTTTTGGAAGTAAAAAAATGGTGTTTGCTTGGAGGTTTTTTGGACAAGGCAGGTCTCCTTCTAATCTGTGGAAGTCAACTAATTTCAGTCCAGGAAATGTACTGAGAAATGGGAGGCGTTTTGAGGGCTACAGGACCAGAGAGATGAGCTGTAAATGAACTCAGCTTATTGATTTCAGGCCAAAATGTCACATGCAGTAGGAGAACAGGGAGCAGTTACCTGAACTGTATCACAGATCACCTTCCCACTTCAGCAAAGTGAATCACAGCTATGGGAGTGGGAAATAGTATGTGGGAAAGGAAGAACTGAATTTGTGGTTCCTGAATCACAGTGCAACCCTTTTCAAGTAATATACAAGCCAGCTCAGAGCCAGCAGTGGTATAAAGGAAAATAAAGCTTCAAAACTCTGTTCTAGTATATTAAAATCAATCCAATCACATGAAACTAAATAAACTTAGTCTAGAAATGAGATTTTTTAAAACAATTAGCATAATTACTGAGGAGAACAACTTGTCAGAAGGCTGCTCAGAATTCATCACCACGGTAATCTTTTATCTTAACACAGGTTCCCCCTCCTCCAAAGAATATGTCCTATTTTAGGGCTCACTGACTGTATTAAAATTGGAGCTTGGACTAGAATATCACAGTTTTTATCCATGAACCAATAAAAGTAAGAACAAAATGTAGCACTCACTTTTCTTTCCGGTTTCTGGATTTCAGGCAACACTGCACAGAATGGCTTAATAACTTCTAGAAATTTTACTGTTCCAGAAAAACAAAACACACACAAAAAAGAAGAGAGAAAAATACAGTAATAAGCCCTTACGAATTTATAAAACTTCACAGAACCTTATTTAGTTTTTCGGACAGTATTTCCAAAACTGTCTGAAAACTAAATACCCTCTTAAAACAGTTGAAAACAAGGCAAAAAGATGAAAGAGAATTCTTGTTCTAATCACATCTGACCCGTTCCTTTTTCCACAGCTGGAATAATTTTAGAGAAGAGGCACTGTATATATCACCAGAAGTGAACTAAATTGTATTCCATCTAAAAATAAATGACCTAGTATCAGTCTGTGCTAGTTAAACACAGAAGCAAAGGATTCTGACATCAAAAATTATCCATGTAGAGATTAGAATCTTGTGTTGTAGAGAAGTACTTAGGTAGAAAAAACTAATTCAATTGCTAACATACATTTAGAAATTTTAATTTAAATCAGTGGAACACTTATTCTGATCAGAACTTCAGGGAATTTTATTTTAGCTTTTGGTATGTCTCTCTTTGCAATTTCTCCTTTTAAAAACACAGAAAAGCTCAACAGTTGGAGGGTTGTTTTTTTTCTGGAGAAGAATTTGAAATCAAGTAAAAAAATAAAATCAAAGCACGCATGCTTAGTGGGGAAATTCATCCTCCAAAACGTTAGCATTATTCCCAGTCCTGACACAGTGGGACAGACATAGAAAAAAAGCATTGGTTCCTCTTCAAAAAGCGTGCATTTATGGCACTGTAGAATGCATTTGTGGCACTGTAAGCAGCATTTTGGTCACAATGCCATACTGACATTTACACCGTGCTGTGACAGAGCCCTCCCTTCCCTAACCCAGGCCCATCAGAGGGTGGCACAGCATCCCGGGATGGGCCAGGCTGGAAGTGGCTCATCCCTGCTCCAGCAGGGCCATCCCAGAGCACAGGACACAGGTTTGTGTCCAGACACTTCTGGAATATCTCCAGGGAGTGTCTCCACAGCCTCTCTGGGGGATCTCTCCCAGTGCCCGGTCACTGCACAGGGAAGAAGTTCTTCCTGGCGTTCCGGTGGACCCTCCCTGTCCCCAGTGTGCCTCTGGTCCTGTTTGCTCCCTGGTCTCCCGTAAGGAGAGCGTGCTCCATGCCTGGCAGCCTCCCTGCAGCGGCTGAAGGACACACATACGTGTGCGCCTGTAGTAAATGCTGTATGCGCTGTGTGCGGGCCGTTCAGTGCTGTGTACGCAGCGGAGACGGGGGGATGACCCCCGCACAGACACACACACACATATACTACATACATACATACACGCAAACACACACACATATACACACAGAGCGCTGCCCGGCCTCCTGCACGGCCCCTGTCCCCGCACTGTCCCCTTCTATCCCCCCTGCCCCCTCTCCTGTCTCCCCCCTATCCCTCCTGTCCCCCCACAGTGTCCCCGCTCCATGTCCCCTCCATCCCCCCCGTCCCCCTCTCC
>JAWWEE010000040.1:5037868-5132335 GCA_035221455.1 Xenops minutus | reverse complement strand
GCGGGGAGCGGGCACGGGGGTGTTACCGGGCACAGGTACCGCGGGGAGCGGGCACGGGGGTGTTACCGGGCACAGGTGCCGCGGGCAGCGCGTCCCGGGGGTGTTCCCGGGCGGGGACGGGCACGGGCAGCGCTCGCCGCCCCCCGAGCTGCTGGCGGGGGTGGGTGCGGGCGTTGGGGCCGTTCCGGCGCGGGGCTGAGGGCAGGGCCCGGTGCGAGGGACGGGGGAGCGCCCGGGTGTTGGGCGGGTCCGGGCCCGGGAGGTGTGGCGTGGGTATCGGGGACAGGCTCTTCTTCCCTCAGGGGGTGGTGGGCACTGGAGGGGCTCCCCGCGGCACCAAATCCGGCAGAGCTCGGGGAGCGTTGGGGCAACACCCTCCGGCACGTGTTGTGGTTCGTGGGGCTGCCCTGTGCAGGGCCAGGAGCGGGACACACCGTCCTCGTGGGTCCCTTCCAGCTCGAGATATCCCGTCGTCCTCTGAACCCCCTGCCCGTGCTCCTGTCGCTGCACCGTGGTTTGCTGCTTGTGCGCCTGGGCTCTTCTTCCAAAACTTGCAGCAAAGGTCATTTTCTCCTCGCTGACCAGGGCATTTTTCTCACCTACCTTCCCCCTTTTTCCCGCTCACCTTCCCCCTTTTTCTCGTTCATCTTCCCCATTTTTCCCAATCACCTGCCCTTGCATTTCATTTCATACATCTAGTGCTGTAGGAGTTTTTTGCTCTGCACGGTTTTTCAGCCAGTCAGAAGTGGGACATCTTGCCTATGTTCTTTATCTACCCCATCTCTTTTGTAGTAAAGGAGCTGCTAAAAAATCAATTTAATTTCCAGTGACTGTAAAAAAACCCCATGAAAAATCTCAATATATTTAGTTCAACAGAGCTGTATTTCTTCCCCCATATGTATGTTTGCAAGGATTAACATTCTGGATTGTTAATGCAGATTGTGAGAACAGACTTTTTATTGAGTTGAGAAGATTGATTTGTGGGCCAAGGTGTTGATGTTTATTCCTTTATTCTGACTTGTGAGTCGATTAATGTTGCTGAATACCTTATAGGATTCTGGTTTCCTTGAGAGTAAGTACATAGATACCTTTTCTTAAATGTTGCTTCTGTATTTCAAGACATATTTCTTAAGTTTCTGAGCCTGAACTCAGTCCCATAACTTTTTCAAATTCCAAGAATGGTATGAAAAAAATATAAGTAAAAATTTAGGTAAACTGAAAATGGCTTAACTGCAAGTGAGTTCAGGTATGTTAAATATTGGAAAATTAAGAGAAGTAATTTTCTTTGGAAAAATAGTGTCTATAGGTATTGAAACTACGAAGGAGCGTTAAAGCATGGAAATGTCACTACAGAAATGGGCTCCCAAAGGCATATGGATGTTTGTCTTGTCTCTTTTTTCTCTTTCCTTCCCAATTTTCAGCTGTCAGTGCTGCTTTCTCCTATCTGTTGGCTTATGGAGTTCATGTCATTATTGTCCCTTCTCATCCCGCATGTTCCCATAAACATGAGGTATTGAGTAGAAATTCTCTTAATGTTTCTGTACTTTTCCCTTAGTTTGAACCAAACTGTATCTTCAGCTCAATTCCCTCTGGAAATGAGACCCAGGCAAGCCTGCTGCCTGTCTGTCCCAATTTTTCCCTGCTTCCCACAACTTTTGAGCTTTTCAGCCGGTTTCATTCCAAAGAGGCAGATGTTCTGAAGGTCTGAACGTTCTGCAGAGCTCGTGCAGAGGGTAGCAAGGTCTGGCTCACCATTCCTGCCTAGGGAAGGGTGAGAGACTTCACGGGACAGTACTGGGGCAGTTCTGCACTGTCTGTCAGTGGAGGCTCCACGTTGGATTAGCCTGTGTGTGTCTCCACAGTGGATCAGCCTGGGTGGAGCTCCACGCTGGCTCCTGGGTCAGCCTGTGTGTGGCTCGGAGGCAGCGGCTGCTCCACCTCCTCCTGCAGGCACAGGGAGCTGGCAGAGCCATCGGAAAGGTCTGGGAGATAAGGAGCTGTACACGTAGCAGGTAGGGAGGAGTAGTGTAACATACCTGTTCTGGGATACAGGACAGAAATCTGTTGTAAGCAAGAGTTTTTGGTCACCAGTGTTCATAGGGAAGATGTGGATAATACTATGCCTTGGGTCGGAATCATAACGTGGCTGATTGTGCTTCATCCCTGTCTTTTTTATCCCATCTTCTCTGTTTTGCTTTTATTCAAGCAAACATCAGATGCAGAATTCTGAGTTCCTAAATTTACTAAGAACTTGAGAACTGTGATGATTTTGGTGAATGACCATGTTGTTAAAAGGTGACATGGGTAGCTGGGTATTTTGTTCTGTGGTGATTTTGTTAGGTTTTTTGTTTGTTTTGTGACTGAATTACCCTACTGACAATACACGGGGCAAAGATAGGAGCCGAAGTATTGGAATTGTGACGTACTTTTCCAGCATTTCTTTAATCATAAACAACCCTTCTCTTCAAATGTTTTCCTTTTAAACTCAGCTCCAAATTTAGTACCTTTCAGAATCCAATGCTTTATTTTTTAAAAAGAATTTGTTACTCTTTTTTCTTTCATTTAATGGTCTTCTTGGTGAAAAATATTTTAATACAGTTCCTGGAGAGTGTCATGCAATGTTCTAATGGACCTCACCTACTAGCAAGATATTATGGTAATGTTTAAATGCTAAAAGCTTCTCTTGCAAACCCCTTTTGTTAAAAATGGTGGGAGAGATAATTTAGCTGTCTTAAACTGATGGAATTTCCAGTGTGGATTCATAGTGAGAAAACACTCATAAATAGTTATTATTGATTTTGAAACAGGACGTGTAGAGGATTTTCATCTCCCAGATGGAGCTGTGAGGAACAGGTGCCACTTAACTGGCCTACAGATACAGAAAAAATTAGTTCAGCCTTTTAATATGAAGAGGTCTGGGGGGCAGTTTAGTTGCTTGCATTTTGTTGACCCCCTTCTCTCTTCAGTTCAATACTGATTTCATAAGATGATTTCTACATTATTTTAAGATGATGTAGTTCAGTGTTTTTGAAATCCAAGTAGCTCTGAGATCTTGAGATGTGAAATCTTTTAGTTGTAGACATGCATTAGGGAGCCAAATTTGCTAGTGCTTGTTTAAGCAATGCTGATTTGATTTCCATAAATCAGTGTCAGAGACATTTCTTCTTTGGTGCTGTTGCCAGTTGCTGTCAAATAGGCCAAGTCCTGCATAGGCTCCCAGTTGGTAAGTTGTCACTGCCCACTTCTGAATACACTGTGAATTTATGCAAACAATTTTTTCTTCAGAAGACCTGGACAAGCACCTTAAATATTGTAACACAGAGTTCCATATGGGTGGAATAGTCAATATATGAATCTGTCATGTTATTGTTTGGGAGGTGGGGGAGGAAATGTGAAATACTTGTTTAGAAACAGATATTTTCTTTAGTGTAGTATTTCATTTAGAAATATGTTTCACAATAGTTAAAAACAATGCTAGAAGCTCCCTGCATTAGATTGGAATGCAAATGTCTCATTATCTACTCCAAGTAGATGCAGGAAATCTGTGAATTTAGCATGTTTTTGTCATCCAGTCAGAGGTAAATGTCAGAAAGGCAGAAGGAGGGGTGGCAGTTGGGAATCAAACTGGCATTACTGATAAAGTGATGGTTCTTCAGAAGGTGTCACATGCAGTGGTGTCCCATCAGTCCCAGCTATATATGCATTTAACTTGAAGCATGCGAATATGTGAAAATTATTTTTTGTTTTAAGAAATCAATGTAGAATGAAGTAAATAAAGCTTAAGTGGTTCTAATTGCTTCTTGTGGTCCTCTCTGGCCCATCTGATCCTGCCAGGAGTCAGCAGAATGCCCTTCATTAGGGACAGCTGCATTCTAGACTGTGGTACCAGCAGTTACCCATCAGGTTGAGGAAGGTGAGTCTTCCCCCTCTGTTTGGTACTTACAAAACCACATCTGGACACAACATGCAGGTGTGGATTCTCTGTTCCCAAGAAGGGCATTGACATACTGGAAGGCCACCAAGAACATAAGGAGGCTGGAGGACATGATAGGTTGAGAGAAACTGGAAGAACTTGAGCGTTTCTTAATCTGTGAGAGGAGAGGGGGAAATCTTAGTATTGTCTTAAAGCAGTCTAACAGGAGAGGAGAGAGAAGGTGGAGCTGAGTTCTTCTGAAAGATACACAGGGATAGGATGAAAAGAGGCAGATACAAGATGGGGCATAGCAAATCCCAGGAAAAGCTTTTTCACAGTGTGGTTATTCAGGTGCTGACAAAGGGACCAAGAAGGGGCCATTGCATTTCTGTCCATGGAGATACTAAAACCTTAGGTAGTCAATTCCTTGATCTGATTGGACCTGTGTGGAGCAAGAGGCTGAACTAGATGCCCTCCACAGTTTCCTTCTGATCAAAAGTATTCTGTGATTTTTACCCTGTGGTGTTCAATATATGGTACCTTTTGCTTCTTTAGCCAAGTGAAACCAAAACTCAGAGGGCTGGGAACCCCAAAGAGGCTAAAGCTCCTACAAAATGTTGGTTGAGTAGAAGGAGAGAGGAATTGTGTCTTTGATAACTTCATAATTGCAGCCTTTCTGTTATTATTTCCATTTGTTACGCTGGCAGAAAGGTTTGTGTGTCCAGCTTAGTCAGCACAGCTCACTCTTGTGCTGAGTGCTGGAGAATAGTCCTGGAGATGGCTGGGGAAATCTTGGGAGGGGTGAGGAAGGAATGAAACAAGATGATGCCTTTTTACAGTGAAGAGAGTCCGGCGTTGGAGCAGATTGGCCAGAGAGGTTGTGCAGTTTCCTTCTTTGGCAGTTTTCAAGACTGAAACAGTCTTGTCTGACCTCCTTACTGACCCTGCTTTGAGCAGGTGGTTAAACTACTTGAGGTCCCATCAAACCTGCATTATCCTATGATCCTGAACAGCAGAAGGGGAAGAGTAACTCTTAGGAGATGTGTAGAAAGGTCAAGTATATGCTGATGTATCAAATACTTAATTATTTTTAAGTTGGGGATACTTTGCTTTCATCAGTCTTGATTTTTTTTTTTCAGATGGATTTCAGTTTATATTCCAAGATCTTGTATTTCTTGGGTTGTAGAAACTTAAGATGCTTGTACTTCACAATTCATGCTGAAAACAACTTTGCGGTACAACACTATTACACAATTATTAGTTTTTACGTGTTTAAGTCCATTCCTTAGTTCAAGGAAACTTAAACCTTTACTTTGATGAGTCAGGCATTTGTGAGTTAATTGAATATGGGTAGGCTGTGAAAAGTGACTGAAATATCAACAGCAATGTAAAAGTCCTTTTTTTCATGTGATTCTGCAGGTTTGCCTGGGTAACATGATGCCAGCTGAGCGCAAAAAGCCAGCAAATATGGAAGAAAAGGAGTCTCAGTTAAATAACAAAGAATTTAGTGAAAGACGACCGGTGAGTGCCAGGGACAAGCCAAAAGAAGATGTCAAGGTTGGTATGAAGAGAGAGACTTTAAAGGTTCCTGAAGATAAAAAGAAGAAAATGGAAGAGGATAAAAGAAAGAAGGAAGACAAGGAACGGAAGAAAAAAGAAGAGGATAAAGTAAAGGCAGAAGAGGAACAAAAGAAGAAAGAAGAAGAAAAAAAGAAACTTGAAGAAGAGGAGAAAAAGAAACAAGAGGAGGAAGAGAAAAAGAAACAAGAAGAAGCAGCTGCTCAACTGAAGTAAGTTGTCTTTAATGGTTTAATTGTGCCAGATGCTGTAGTTCTGCTGCCAGGATTGTGGGAAGAATTATAAAAGATGAACAGTTTGAGTTACTTTTAAGAAGTTGTGTGCAGGGTTGTAAGTTTTCTGTAGCTGTCTGAGTATGCTTTATGACTTCTACATAGTTTTGAGTTTTCTCTGTTATTTTAGTCTCTAATGTGGGGCTTTGATGGTGTTCTGCATATGATGACCATGTAATGCACAATTTTGCTTGGATGAATGTCATGGTTTAGCCCCAGTTGACAACTCAGCCCCACACAGCCACTCACTGCCCTCAACAGGATGGGAAAGAGAATCAGAAGAGTAAAAGTGAAAACACTTGTGGCTTGACATAAAGACAGTTAAATAGATAAAGGAAAAGCTGTGTGTGCAAGCAAAGCAAAATAAGGAATTCATTCCCCATTTCCATGGGCAGGCAAATCTTCAGCCATCCCCAGGACAGCAGGACTCCATCAAATGTGACAGTGACTGGGGAAGGCAAGCTCCATCACTCTGAACATCCCTGCCCTTCCTTCTTCCTCCAGATTTGTGTGCCAAATTGTGTGGTCTGGGTTATCCTTTGGGGCAGTTGGGGTCAGCTCTCCCAGCTCCTTGTGCACCCCCAGCCTCTTCTCTGGTGGGGTGGGGTGAGGAGCAGAAAAGGCCTTGACTGTATGTAAGCCCTGCCCAGCAATAATGAAAACATTCCTGTATTATCAACACTGATTTGCAGCACAAATCCAAACTAGCCCCACACACTGTGAAGAAAATTAACTCTGTCCCAGCCCAAACCAGCACAATAAAGAAGGAGTTTCTTTAAAGATGGAGATGTGTTAGCACCATAAAATTTGGAATACATACTCTTAACAGGTCTGTGGATCATACCAGGAGCAAATTTGCTGTGAGGAGTAAAGGTAATTTCTTTTAATCAAGCACAGACAACTGATACCTGGATGGCAAACTCTGAATGTAACCTGGCAATTTAATGTGTGATATTAGCAAGACAGTGTTTCTTAACACGTTGTCCAAAGGCACTACAGTGCTGAAGGTTGCATGTTTAGACCAGTAAAGCTAAGAATGTGAACATTCTTATGTCTGAAATATGTCACTTTTAAGATTGAGGCAATGTGATGGCCAGATTCTAGCTGGGACAGACATATTTCACCTATTTAACATTTTCTGTGTAATTTCAGTAGTCTGGGAATAAAAGATTTCCTGTAGCTGTATAACAGAGTGACCTGTTGAAAGGCTGTTGTCCTCTTCTAAAAGAGCTTCATCTCCAGCTGGAGTAAATGGAGTTTCGTGTTTATATTTTTGAAGTCTGTTGGGATTAATATGTTCTTCATAGAAATATTTGAGAATTCTTTTTTGTAACACAGAATACTTGCCTTTTGCATTACAAAAATTAAACAGAGTTTATGAAGCAAATGCTTCAGCTTTCTAGGATTAACTTGGTAAATATTTAAGAAGAGAGTATTAAAGGGAAATTGTGTTTAGAACCACAGAAGGGTTTCCAGTTACGGCCTTCTTCCCTTTGAACTGGTACCACGCAAGTAACAAAACATTTAGTTCTGTAACAAAAATGACTAATTTTTATGTCTCTTAGGGAAAAAGAGGAAGCACATCAGCTCCATCAGGAGGCTTGGGAGCGCCATCAGGCAAGGAAGGAGCTCCGCAGCAAAAACCAGAACGCACCGGACAATCGTCCCGAGGAAAACTTCTTCAGCAGGCTGGACTCCAGTCTGAAGAAGAACACAGCTTTTGTTAAGAAGCTAAAAACCATCACAGAGCAACAAAGGGACTCCTTGTCCCATGACTTTAATAGCCTGAATTTAAGCAAATACATTGCAGAAGCAGTAGCTTCTATTGTGGAGGCCAAACTGAAAATCTCGGATGTGAACTGCGCTGTGCACTTGTGCTCCCTCTTCCACCAGCGATACGCTGATTTTGCTCCCTCCTTACTTCAGGCTTGGAAAAAACATTTTGAGGCAAGGAAAGAAGAGAAAACTCCCAACATTACCAAGTTAAGAACTGATCTGCGTTTCATTGCAGAATTGACAATAGTTGGGATTTTCACTGACAAGGAAGGTCTGTCTTTAATCTATGAGCAGCTTAAAAACATTATTAACGCTGACCGGGAATCCCACACTCATGTTTCTGTGGTTATCAGCTTTTGTCGGCACTGTGGAGATGACATTGCTGGTTTGGTACCAAGGAAAGTAAAAACTGTTGCAGAGAAGTTTAACTTGAGCTTTCCTCCTAGTGAGATAATTAGCCCAGAGAAACAACAGCCTTTCCAGAATTTGTTGAAGGAATATTTTACGTCTTTGACCAAACACCTCAAAAGGGACCACAGGGAGCTACAAAATATTGAAAGACAAAACAGGTGACACTTGAACGTTGCTTTTTATTTATGAATTTAAAAATAGTTTCTATATTAAATGCCTAGATTTCTTGCAGTATTTATAAACCAAGTCTGTTAGTGTGTAGAAGATAAGTGTGTTCTGCACTCTACCTAAATTAAGTTCTAAATTTGATCTAAATACTTAAAAAGCAAAGACCAAGCAGACTCTTTGAATACCTTTAAAGAAAAGGGAGGTTGACCTTTAGCTTTACTTCTCTTTATTTCCTTATCAATGTGAGAGCAATGCTGCTTTCCCAGCTGGTACTGTCCTTTTTCAGTTGGCACAATCTGATTTCTCTGTTTCCACCCACATGTATCTAATGGAGCATATGCCACAATGGCTTGGCTTGTTTACTTTTGTAGTGTACCAGCATGGAGGAAAAATTAGTTTAGATTAACAAGGTAGCCATTACACTTCAAGGTGGGCAAATTTTATATTATTATATTAAAATAGAGGGCATAGAGAATTTGACTCAAATCCTCTTAAATGTCTATATGTAATACTAGTATTGCAGGGATATATACACCCTTGGTATCAACTTTCTACCATGTTCACATTGTTTAGTAATTGTTTTCTTTAAGGCATCCTGAATTTTCATTATTGGAGCCAGCCTAAACCCAGATGCTGGTCTTAAAACAGAGTAATTCTTAAATGCTTTTGGAGGCATTCCAGGCAGATAGAAATGAACGTGTTCCTGGGTGTAGACACATTTCCAACTAAAAGGCTAAACAAGAGTCCAGAGTCATGTGTGGTTGGAATACATTAAAATTTCACGTTCCCAAACCAAGGATCATTGTGCTGATGGATTTTGTGCTGCAGTCCTATCTGGTCGCAGTCAGCCAAGTGTTGTATTTCACAGGACTATAAACTGACTTCTGAGGTACTGTTATTTCTACAAGTACCTTATTAAAGTGCGTTATTGACTTAGTTATTTTCTTAAAGTTGATTAATATGAACCTTTATTTATCACAATCGTAATTGACTCTGGGCACATTGATTCTGGCTGGCATTTCAGTGAGTGAGTGTTATAAAGTCTGTAGGATAAGAAATAAAGCAAAACAAGTTTCCAAGAGGTATGAAGTATGTTAAGAAACCAAGAAGGAACAATGTAAGTGATCTGGGAGAGGGAAATATGCTTTAATATTTACTTGTATAACTGGATAAAAATGTCTAGGTAGAGCTCTGAGCAGCCTGGTCTGATCACTGAGCCTGCTTTGATTAGATCAGACAAGGGACCTCTTTGTGCACCTCCCCATCTGAATTATCCCTGTGAACTTGGGTGCAAGTGAACTTTCTTTTGGGAAAGAAATGTGAAGAAGTATCATTTATCACTGGGTTAAGAGAACTCTTATTGTTTATCCCTCTGAACTTCAAGGTGTTCATTTTAACTCCTAAGTAAAAGTGGAGGAGTAGGTTTTATCAAATAAATAAGACATCAAAAAACTTCTATACCAAATTTTATTTCCTAATAAAGTGTCAGTAACAGATTCTTGGCTTTTGCACACTATGGAAATGAAAGGTGTGAGGCAAGACAGACATTTGCCTAGTAAAAAGTCTGTGAATACTTCCTAAACTGTGGATTTGGGGAAAGTGATTGTGCAACTGGTTGCTTCCTTGCTTTTGTATCTTTTTCTGTGGGTGGATGAAGTTTTTTGGGGTATTGTTGTTTGGTTGTTGTTTTGTTTTGTTTCGTTTTAAAAAAGCAAAATAATCCTATTGAATAACAGTTCTCTGTGTGTTAAAAATTTGATCCGTTTTGCTGGTAGCAACCGTTTTTATTCACACTGTTATTCCAGAATCAATGAAGTGAACAGGGACTGAACTGTTCTCTCTCGTGCATCAACTGTGCCATGTGTTTAGGTTATGATATTTTGTCAGGTAAATAACTCATAAATTTATCTGTGTCAGGAGAGTGACTGAAATAAGCTGTACAGGTTGGTTGACTTAACTGAAAATTAATATTCTAAATTAACAATGCTTTAGTACTGTTTTATCTGCGAATCATTTAGGTAAAATTAAAGCATTATTATACACAAGGGTTTCTGGATAAGTGGATAATTAGGAAAACTACCTTGGGTTATGCTTTGACAGTAGAGCCTGGTGGTTATTTGGTTACACAGCTGAAGGCACAGCTAAACTTGTCAGGCTGTGTCATTGGGAGGAAACACTTTCCAAATTCTGGAGAGAGTTTCCAAAAATGAGTTGTAGGTGTGGAAGAAACTGCTTTTGTCTGAATTAGGGATGTTTTTAAGATGTGCTGAACTTGCTTTGTAGTGCTTTGAAGAATCATGAAGTAAGACAAGCGCTGTGTGCTGTACTTTAAATTGCATTCAGAAAAGAACTGTGCTTTTTAAGGTTTGCTTTGTGTGCTTTAGCGTCCTTGAATTTGTTAACACATCTTCTGGGGACTGAAACTGGGAACTGAAACTTGTACTCTTGTCACTGCGCTTTGCTTTTTTGGGTTTTTAATAATAGCACAGAGCTACAGTGCTCATGTTTATGAGGCTGCTGGTGTATTTTAAACTTTAAAATATGTACATAATGGGCAGCTGTCTCCATGGAAAAGCTGTGAATTGGCGCTTCACATATTTCCTGAATCCAGACTGAGCTACTGCACTTTAGAAATTGTCAGTGGTTATTTAATGTGTTTTTGTTGCTCTGCTTTGCAGGAGCAGGTAATACACGTTATATAGGTGTGTTTTGTCAGAGGGATAAGAAATAGAACTTTTGCCAGCATTACTGCTGCTTGCCCTCTGGCCAGAAACCTGTTTCCATATCTGGTTCTGAGCAGGTCTAAGGGATTTGGTTGCTGGCCCTGTAAATGTGTTGTGTACAAAGATGGCTTTTGTTTTAAAATTAACCTAAAACTGGAAAAAAGCCAAGATTGATAACCCTCAACTTACGTTGCTTAAACTACTTTAGAATTTTTATGCCACAAAATACTTGTGTCTTTTGGCAAGACTGTGATTGTATCCCTCCTGCTTATTAAAAGCGTAATGGTGATGGAACCATACAAACGATTATGTAAGGATACAACCCGCTTCAGCAACTGGGGCATTTGCACCTTTTTTTCGGACTTCTGATGCTTTCATGTCAGTGCAGGGTGCCTTGTCAGTGGTTCCAGCTTGTCCCATGTTCCTGACATTACTCAAGCTACTGTAAACCAAATTGGAGTCTTGCTAGGCAAGCTCATTTGGAAGTCCGTTTTTGATCTGAGCCTATTTGGATCTTGGCTGTAGTTGGTCTCCACACAGCTCAGCTGCCCAAGGTGCTCCTGGCTGGTGGAGACCTGACTGTGCCTCATCCGTGTAAGAAGTGCTCATGCAGAGCACAGGAATGGATCGTGCCGGGTGGGAAAAGGCACTTCTCAGGAGCCATAGTTCAGGATAAACTAGGACACTGCTCACAAGCAGCCAGCTTATTAGCCCAAAATCAAGGATGACAGTCTTTGATCAGACTTCTGTGGCGAGCTTTGTACTAGCAGAGATTACCTTGTTTTGTATATTTGGTTAAATCACTGAGTGTTGTTGGTATTTTTGGTCAGAATGTCAAGATGGCCTTAATTGTAGTTCGGTAAGAAAATAGTTGTACTGTTGTGCCTGTACTCCTGAAATTGCTTTTCTGTGCACTTGTAAGCAGTGATTGTTCCTTCAATTGCAAGCTGCTATTGACAAAAGATCTCAATTTTAAAAATGATAATTTAAAAAAAGGATGAATAGTTTCACAAAAGAAAACGAAGAGCAACTGAAAATGAGCAACAAATGTAACTGCTCTTAATTTGGACCAATAGTCTTGAAATAACTTGGTTTATTGGAAAGTCAATGGGCTGCTTTTAACATAAATTATTTTTTTTTGAGCCTCCTGGTGATGGTAGCCCATGTAATCATTTAAGTAATATGGAAGTGGATTGTTACAGGTGCAAAGCAACTTTTATCCAGTTTTCCTGTTTTTTCATAGTGCAGGTCTGTTACAGCATAATCATGGCAGAACGCAGGTTGGCCTGTCTCTCTGGACCTTGCAGCTAAGAGCTTATGGGACTGTACTGTCCTCAGTGGGATTGAAGTTGGAAATTCACTGTGCTTTGGAAAAATAATAGCATTGCTCAAATTTTTGCAGTCTAAACTAGAATTCTCACAGTTTCCTTGGAGAGGGCAGATTAACTCGGCTCAGAGGAATTCCTAGTGGTTCAGCACAGCTCAAACACACGTTAAAGGAAAAAGGGTTGACTTACTGTAACTTTGGTTTTTGTAGGCGCATTCTGCACTCCAAGGGAGAGCTGAGTGAAGATCGACACAAGCAATATGAGGAATTTGCAATGTCCTATCAGAAGCTGTTGGCAAATTCTCAGTCTTTGGCTGATCTTTTGGATGAAAACATGCCTGACCTTCCCCAAGAGAAACCAACGCCTGAGGGTAAGCCACATTCTAGAGCAAGTAAACAGAGCGCTGGGCTTGGCTGGGATGTGGTGGGAAAACTCACCAAACACTCCTCCTCCTCATGTGTGTTTCTGCTGCTGGTTTTGTTTTATTTAGGCTTTCACCCTGAGGGATATCAGTGAATGCATAATACTTTGGGGGTTTAATTAAAGTAATTAAGCCTAACATGTAACCATAACTATTGTATATGCTGCTTAGTTATGGTGACTAAGTAATACCTCTTTAGATTTGTTTCAGGTAAAATAGTAATAAATGGAAAAGTAATATTTTTAACGTGATCCTTTTCATTCAATATCATGCAGTTTCTAATATTTAAAACCTGTTAGGAGTTTTAAAAGCTGATATTGTTCAAAAATAGATTTGAAGTCTATTTTTGGCTCATGATGTTATGAGCAGGAACATATTGTTAAGCCAGAGAAGTCACTAGGTGTGGCTGGCTGAACTGCTGAGCAGAAGCACAGCTTTGAGCTGACACAGCTGTTCAGTGCCTTGAAAATTTGAGATTAATTGAAATGTTGTTGCAATCATGAGTGTATCTTTTGCCTGAAATGATCCTGAGCTTAAAAAGCTGTATTTCTTGAATGCCTCTAAATTGAAAATTATTCTTTCTAAACGTCATTCTTAAAATTCAATGGGGTAGTAGTTCATCATACTCAAAGTGATTACTTATATGAGACTTTAATGACATTAGCATTAAAAATTTCCTTTCTAATACCACATAATGTGCTGCTTGATTTTACTTAATTTGACTTTCACTCTTATGCTGTCTGTGTTTTCCAAAAAAAAATCAAACTTCCAATTTTAGGATAGCTTCTTGATGTATCTAATTTTAAGATGGAATTGTTAAAAACATGTTAAAGTATACATTGCAATATTTAGGTGAAAACACTGGTAGTAATAAATAGATTAACATTTCTAAAAGGATTTTTTTAGTCTTTAAGGAGCATCCCTGTAGAAGATCATAAATTTGTGTAAATAATGTTCTTATGTTTTCACTGTTTTTGCAGAACATGGACCTGGTATTGATATTTTCACACCAGGAAAGCCTGGAGAATATGACCTGGAGGGGGGTATCTGGGAAGATGAAGATGCTAGAAACTTCTATGAGAATCTCATTGACTTGAAGGCTTTTGTGCCAGCAATTTTGTTTAAAGATAATGAAAAATATTCCCAGAACAAGGATTCCAGCAAAGATGAATCAAGAGGTAGGATGCTTAGATGAGTATTTATTTTAACATATCTTGTCCAACAGCTGTACAAATTTGATGAAAGTAATGACACTCTAATGAAATAATTTGTGGCCATCAGGACAATACATCAGTTTGGATGAATTTTTAGGGAATAAGCTATGTGGGATAGAGATTATCTCTGAGTATAGTATTTAAGGAAGAAAAAAGTAAATGCATTTTAATATTGATCTAATTGTAAATTTAAAATAATTGGAGGTTAACCAGTGTGTGTAAATCCCAATTTTTCTGTGAGAAATTGAATTTTCCTTCTTTGAAAGGTGGTAGTGCTTATTTTTTCCACTGCTATTTTTTTCTAAACTCTTAATGGGAACTGACTTTCTTGGTATAAAATTCCAGTAGACTACAAGGCCTGGATGATTCTTCTGACTCAACCCTCTGTTCCCAGCCAGGCATTGGCTTTAGTTATCGTTAGTTTGAACGGGATAAAAATTTGGCATCACTGGCTCAAAGTGTAACAGAAGATGCACATTTGGATAGTTGTGAGATTTCCTTGCAGGGATCTTTAAATATTTGGAGCAACTTGCCCAGGGAGACTGAAATCTCTGTCTAAAGAGATTTCTCAAAAGAACTGGAAAAGTACCTGAGAAATGTGATGTGAATGGTGTTCATCCACTTTGAGCAGAAGGTTGAACTGGAGGCCTCACCAAAGTCCACTCCAGATTAATTTTGTCTGTGATTCTAAACGGGTTGGTTGTTTTGTGAGTCTGTGTTTCCAAATGATGTGTGTCCTCTTCAGAAGTTGTGTCACATTTTTCTTTGAAAAGTTTAAGTATGTTAATCAAGTTATTTGCCTTGATTTTTTTTTTTTTTTTAATGAAGAATAGTCTACAAATGAATGTTTGAAAGAGGCCTGAAAGAATAGCGAAATACTTTAGGTGCTAATGTCTTGGAAGAATGCTCTATCCTGGACCGGTGTTGTGGTCCAGTAAAAACACTAGCTGTTCCTTTCTAAATCTTTGTCTAGAGATTCATAGGTTGTTTTCAAAGAAAATACAGTTTTTATTTGACCTCCTACATAACACATTATTTCTTCAACACCTTTCTCTGTTTCTGCCTTTTTCTTTGTTTACCATCTGGGTAAAACACTGTTTACCTTGCTTTGTCAAGTTTGTTACCAGCTGAGCTATGAAGAATATGCAGTGAAAACATGAAATTAGTATTTTTATCTTTGAAACTGGCTCTTTCTGAATAATGTCTGTGATGCTCATTTACTAAAGGATGCTGGTTTTCTGTCTGACCTTCCCAGTGTGCAAGTTGGGTTATTTTGCTTGCACTTTCCATGTGATGGCTGGCAATCCTTAATAGGCCGACTGTAGATAAATGTTTGCAGCTTTCAGGGCATGGGTAAGGCTGTGTGAAGGATATCAAACCACTGAAACCTAACACATGAGGCAGCATAGTCTCAAGAGGTAGATATTCCTTGCCCCATTTCTTTCTGATAAGACTAAGACACTAGAGACGTGTAGGTTTAGCAGCATGATTATTATTCCTGTATTCTTTTCATTACTGTATATATAATGCTCCTACTTAACTTTTACATAGATTCAAAAGATGCCAAGGATAATAAGGAAGCAGCTGGGAGCGAGGATCTGGAGTTGGAGCTGGAGAACCTGGATATTAATGATGATCCACTGGAGTTGGACTGTGGAGATGAGGCTGAAGATCTTACAAAGAAGCTTCTTGATGAACAAGGTAAAAATAACTGGTTTTAAGAATTCTTTTTCCTCCTGATTTGTTTTTTTGAGCCTGATGGTATTTAGTTTGTGTATTTGTAGAGTGCATTCACGGTGAACGATTGCTTGGTTTATTTATTTATTTATGAAACTGGTAGCTAGAAACTGCTAGGATTGTGGTCAAAAATATTTTTGTAACAAGTTATTCAGATACAACTGGAAAGTATTATAAAGAGGTTTATGTAGTAGAAGTTACTGATTCCCTCATACAGCTTTTAAAAATAATCAAATGTAAAGGCAGTTGTGTGAAAAGTGACTACAAAGAGGTTTGTAGACTTCAGTGCATAAACGATTTTTCTCATCAAATGCTTTGGGCATTAATACAATATTTTCTGGTTTTGACTTCTCATGAAATCTAAGATTCAGCTCTGCTTTTCTGTTTGTTAATTGTTAAAGTTTTTTCTTGCGATGTTATGTCTCTACATTGCAGAATTTAAGAATTCTAGCCTCTCATTATGTGTTAAGAGCTGCAAACAGCACCTCTGAAAATCTAGGTGTTAGTTTTACTAGGGGAAACAGCAACACAATGTTTCTTAAGATTTTTTTCTTACAAATTACAGAGTTTTCTTTCAGTGTTGTTGAATAGGGAGAAACGAGACAGATTCATAGAGGAGCAAGTGAGGTGCTTTCCTGGAGGCCAGTTTGTAAGACACATCAGGTTTGCTGCTTTGGATTGCCAAGGACCAATGTTTCATTTCTGAAACAGGAAACTGTCTAAAATGTGAAGAAATAAGTAAAATAAATCACATCTGGGGTCACTGGCTAGAGGTTCTGTGGCTTAAAACTGAAAATCCTACCTCATTTAGTGAATTTATAATTTAATCTTCATAGAGTGGTTTGGGTTGGAAAGGACCTGAGAGATCATCTAGTTCCAACCCCCTGCCATGGGCAGGGACACTTTCCACTACATCTGATCATCTTCCTGGCCCTCCTCTGGACTCTCTCCAGCAGGTCTGTGTTGTTCTTTCTTATGTTGGGGACTGGATGCCTCCAACATGTTGACCACACCACACAGCTTGGTGTCCTTGGCAAACTTCCTTAGGGTGCACTCAATCCCAGGGTCCCAGAAAGAGTTAAAGAGCACCAATCCGAGCCTCTGAGGAATGCCAGTTGTCACTGCTCTCCACCTGGACATTGTTAAAGAGCAGAAATTAAAAAGAGATCTGAAAATATTAAGCAATATTTTTTGGTCTTGTGGGATGTGGATTCTGAACACATTCTCAGTGAGGCTTTGATTGAACAAGGTGTTTAACATTACGCTCAGGTGCTGCGCAGGGAAGGGGATCCAGCCAACATCTGCTCCGGCTCTTGGTTTGTACCATCTGAATGAGAGGGATCCTGCATGATCAAATTCCTGACGGAAACTCACCTCTCAGAAGAGCTGCCAGCTTGACAAAGACACTTCTCTTACCCCCACTGCGTGGGTGATACTAGACAAGGTAGACTGAAGCTTTCAGGCAGAGTAGAGTTTCTAGGAGAGAGCCCTCTGTAAGGTTGCAGTTTGGTGACAATTAAACTGATGGAACAGTAAGGGAGTCAGGACTTTCTCAGGAAGTGTGTGCATAGGGGGAGCAGAAAGCAAATAGCTGTTATTCCTGAAGTGGAAGATTGGTACCAATTTTTGCAGGAAATTGCTTCACTAAGTCTTTAATGTCTTCTGATCCTTTCTCATTTCTGATCCCTGAAAACTGAAGGATTGCCTGCATTTCTGGTTAAATATAAAGGTGTTTAAAAAGGAAAAAGGCTGCATCTTTCTACAATGACCATACTGCATTACTTGGTTTTCACCAAGACAGACTATTACATCACCATAATTGTTACCTATACTACTTGTAGTAAATTTTCAAAAAGAGATAATGTAATTTTAAAATGGGGTGATGATGGACTGGAATGCAAGAGGATCAATGTGGAAAGCAAGAAATGGACTAATTTTTTGCATGAATTGCATACTTGGTCTTAGATAAGGGAGCCCTGACCAGTTTCATTTCTTGTCAGGGTAAAATTTTCTGAAGTCTGAAGTCCCAGACTTGCTTCAGGTAGTGCAAAAGAGCCTTTCCATTTGGAAAGGATCCACATACTGTGGTGAGAAAATACAATATGAGAGTATCTGTAGCCCTCCAGTGGAGGAGAGGACCAGTGAAAGATGAGATAAATTTGGGGAACTGTTGAAATTGTGCAAGGCCTCTTTAAAGACTGTCTTGAAAAGTGACTGAATTATCAGAGACTTATTTTTTTAATTTAAAGGACACTGAGTCAGTTTCAATAGGAGGCTGAGGTGAGACAACTAATTGCTGTAAGGGAAAAGGAAGGAGACAGGAAGGTGTAGCTATAAATATTTAAATGGAAAAAAGCATTAAACCAAGATCTACAAATTGCTGTGTTTGAGCTATTGCATGTTAGTGAACTTTGAGTATATGGGTGATGAGAGAGTCAGGATTCAATTAAACATTTAAAAACTTCATGGACCTCTTTTGTCTGAGTGCCTGGAACATCTTCCTTTTCTTCTTTTTAAGAGTTCCTTAATGAACTCTTGTTCTTCTGACTCGTAGTTGCCTGTGCTAGAGAGGAAGGGATGTTGTCTGACTTGATCTCTGGCACCTTCAGGACTGGTGGCTGGCAGAGCTGGCAGTATTCCTTGGAGCAATTCTTAGTGCTTCTCTACCTGAGCTCAACCCCTGCCCCCAAAAGCAAGAGAAAAAGCCCTACAATGTAACATCTTTGTTACCTCTTCCTGGCAGTAGCTTGAAAAGGAACTTGAGGCTTCCAAGATAAGAGTTTGTCTTAGTGTGTAGCTTGTAAATACAGAGTGACTTCACCACGTTGGGTGTTTTGTAGTTTACTTTTGTGTGATTTCCACCATACCACCCATATTCTATTCTCTGAGGTCTGTCTGTCTCCATTTTGCATTCAGACACCTCCCAGGTATCCTTGTTACCCTGAGCATCCTCAAAGTGAAAGAAAACCAAACTTTATCAGGCTCCTTTCTGAGGAAGCAATGTTCTGTTGTGTTCCTTTGGCTAAGGAAGGGTTCTTCCCAAGTGTTGATGTTATAACTTCTTGTGTTATAGAGCAAATTAAACTCTTCTCTAGGATTTAATAAAATCTGGAAAATTTCTGAAGCACACCACAAGTTTTGCAATTAGAACGTAACTGTAGGGGAATTGGTCTGGTGAGGTCTTAGTTGATGTCAGAATTTTGTATTCACCTTATATCTTATTTTTTTCAATCTGTGGGTGAAGATTCATCAACTGCTACAAATGCACTGGGTTTGGGGAATGTGATGGTAAATCCTTATAGCTTAAAGGTGTCTTGTTTATCTCATTCCATTAGAACAAGAGGATGAAGAAGCAAGTACTGGATCTCATTTAAAACTGATAGTAGATGCTTTTCTTCAGCAGCTTCCAAATTGTGTCAACAGAGACCTCATAGACAAGGTACAGTCACAGTTTTAAGTTTTTCCTCTCTTAAAAGCCATAATGCTGGATCAGATAGATTGGAAATAAGGATTTGAAGCTTTGGAGTCTGCTAATAGCTGAATTAATTTTTAATCAGTCTGTATTCCATATTTTTTAACTATGTCAGCTCCATACAAACCAGAAAATTTATGATTTTTTTAAAGCAGCTGCGTGTAATAGGAATAGCTCTGTAAAAGCCACCTCTGAAAAGCATTTTTTGTTACTTTAAATAAAACCCACTGCATTGACTTTTCTCCTTATAGGCAGCAATGGATTTCTGCATGAATATGAATACAAAAGCCAACAGAAGAAAACTTGTACGAGCACTTTTCATAGTTCCTAGACAAAGGTAAGAACTGAAGAGAATGAGTTGGATCCACCCATTCATTAGTTAACCTAACATATGTATGGATTTTTTTAAAACCAGTGTATTTTCTAAGTTGCATTTGCCTAGTCCTGATCTGCACTTCTGGAAAGGCTTATCCTGGAACACCAAGGAAATACTTAGTATCAATGATCAAGCAGTTCACCGAACTATTTGCCAAAAGTTAGTTTTGAATAATTAATTTCTTCTTTCTCTGGGACTTGGTATTAATAGCAGATCATTTCATCAGTTTTAACCAAGAAAACAACAGCAAAACCTACATTCTACAAAAAATGGAGGATATATTTCATGCAGGACATCTTGCACTCTTCAACGTAACAACCTGTGGAGAGTTAAGAGCACAGTGTGCTATATAGGAAGGGGGATTTCTTGTGATATGCTAATTCTGCTATAGTACATAGCCTTTATAATAGCCTTGTGTCTTCTGGAACAGGCAGTTCTAGGCCAGCCAATTTGAACCCCTTTTGTCCGTGTGCATCTGTCTACGTAGATTTTTTGCTGTTTCTCCTTGTCTCTCTTTGTGTGGGTTTTCTACACTTGCAGAAAGGACCATGCTTCCAAAAACGGTTAGAAATACTAAAACATTTAATTCATTGGTAGAATTATACATTTCTCTGGTAAACTTGTGCCTTAAATAGGTGAAATTATGAAGAAGTCACTTTTCTTGCCCCACCTTGCCCTTCTTCTCAAGAGAAGTTGTTTTGATGCTGCTTTTAGTTTAAAGTGTTCCATGATCATCTTGGAATTTCTGTTGGAGTTCACACTGCTTTGATTCCATTCCCTTTTAACACTGGGGGAAAAAACAACCTTGAGTGTCTGTTTTGTCTCAACACTTGCGTAGACTACTGCTCTGAATAAACAGATTTTGACGTTTGGTTTTCCTTACTTTTAATCACGGCTGGCACTTTATTTTCAGCCTTAATTCAAGCCTCTTCCTACACCCATCTACAATAAGCATCTGCTGTGCTAATAACCCTTAGCCATGTGCAAACCAGTGGTTTGTTTGCTGACTGGAGCCCTTAACCTGACTCTGCATTGAAACTGGTATTTGCAATTAGAAGTTCACATAATCTTTTATTCTGTTCTGTATTCTTGTCTCTAAAAATTATGAGCTTGACAACCTCAGTCTTTGGAGATTTTGACAGAGGCCTCATTGTGCCTGAATTGTGAATTACTGACAGAGGAGACAGGCAGTTGAATGTCTTCCGTGTTAGAAGTAAAAAGGTGCTCTTCAACCCAAGTATAAGTTGCAGAAGAGGTAACATTTCTGTTTGTCAGCCTCTGATACTCCTGAAATGCATCAAAACATGGTGTGAGAAGAACTTCTTTTTCAGAGCCTAGAACATCTGTAACACTGGGACTCAGCAGGATCACTTAAATTCTCTGAAGACAAGAGTCTTCCATGTTTGCAAAATGGAAGTGGCTTGTTGGCTGGCCTGTGACCATACAGCAATGTTTGTACCACTGCCCTGTATTTCTTCCTGGGGCTGTAGATTCCAGCTTGCTCAAATTGATCGTGAACTCATGGAATGTCTTTGAAAATCCATTATTTTCTTTGCATAATTTGCTGAAGTGTGCTAGGTGATAATGACCTGGAGGAACTTGTAGGCATTGTGCACAGCAAAAGGAGCTGCTTTCAAACGAGATCAGCATGATGGCCTGTAAATTCAGCCGTGTGATTTCACAGATGGCATGAAAGGAAAAGTTAAATTCCTAATATATTGTGCTATTAAAAGAGTGTCTTTGATCAGGCTGTACTATGAACACAGTTAAGTTCCTAGAAACCTGTGTGGTATCTACATTGCCACTGATTTCTTCTATTCCCCATGGTAATTCCATCATGCTACAAATTTCTTTTGAAAATAATAATTTCAAAAGCTTAACCTTTCTGTAAGAACTCGGTAGACTAGAATACATGGTGGGGTTGGCTCAAGTAGCTGCTGCTTTGTGACAGTTCTGGTCTGTAATGGTTGAGAAACTAACATTTCATGTACACTTCTTTTTTGATACCTTTTCCTTCTGTCTGCTCTGAGACCTGCTGGACTAATGACTATTCCAGCTTCCAAATGCAGGATCTGAAGTTCAGTTATATGTATCTGCATGTTCTTTTGCCTGCATTAGTGATCCAGTCTCTGGGCTACTTAGCAGGAGAAACAGGATGTTGACTGAGCTGCTTGTTTTGGACCACAAGCAGTTGCAATATAAATACCAGCTGAATTTCCCATAGATGCAGAGGATTTGAAAGGACAATCTATCCTAATATTTAAGTTACTGTACTACTGCAGTTGGTAAAGGAGCAGTTCCACCATCTGTCTTGAATTCAACATTTATAGTCCCTCTTGCTGTAGAAAGTTCTCTATACTCTGTAACGTGCTGCCTGGAGGCTCTGTGTGCTGTGCATTAACAATGGTTGAGCTCTGTGGACCTCTTCACTGAGCCCCAGGGATATGTCTTGTCTTTCCATTATTGTTGTTCCATATTAGTTTTGACTAATTCGAAGTATTTCTACAATATTCCCCCCCAAGATACTGTGGGAGAAGAAAGCTTGTTACAGTTGTGTTTTTGAGGAGGGTTTTTTGTGAAAGGTTTAGAGGAACAGTGTCCTCATAAGGTACAGATAAAGAAGTGTGTTTTCCAAAAGCACTGAGATTCCAAGCATATTAGATAATACTGTCTAAGTCTAGCTGTTTTGTTGGCAGCCACAATGAGATATTCCAATAACAGAAGAAATTCTGTTTCTTCTCTTGAGATCACTTTTGGGAAATGTGCAGACATGATGCTTTTACTAAGGAAGTGTAAAAGTGGCTTTGTGTTAGAGGAGCAATGCAGACACTGTGAAGTCCAGGTCATTATGTGGTGTTGCCAGGGAGCTTTTCTGTTCTTACTAGGGCTGCTTAGATTGGGACTAATCAGGATTCTTCAAGACAGAAAACTTAATTTGATAAAAAAGGCCATTTCTTCCTCAACTCGCTGTAGATCAGTTAGAATACACCATCTTTGCCCTACTCTCTTGAATAGTGATGAATGGGTTGCATTTACGTTTTCAGCTGTGATTTGAACCTCCAAGCCAACAAAACAGAAAGCCTTTCAAAAAGATTTTTCAGTGCTAGCATCCAAGTGGCTTTCAGACTTGCATTGGAGGATTGATTTAAAATTAAATATTAGCCTTTTAATTCAGGACTACAGGGAGTGATTAACCCATACTGCTCATAGCCTTAGAGGTTTTATGTGTAACTCTTTGCTGTCTAACTGAATTCTCTTCCTGTACAGATGGATATAATTATTTAGGCTTAACTGCATACTCAATTTTGTTGAATTTTTTTTAAACTTCAGTGAGAGAAGTTTGAAATATCTTTTTAGGCCTTAAATTCTCAACTATTCTACAAAATGCTAAGCAGTAAAGAGGGGCTGTTGTGGCTTTTGATATTTTATTTATTTTCCCATCTATGATGATCTGTGAAAGTTGCAAGTTTGCTAACCAAGAGATCATTTGTTCCTATGGAAATTATCAGTGTTGTTGGTGGTTCTGAATTCAGAAGTTAGCTGCTTCTTAAGGGTTAAATGGTTCTGCACATTTTAACTCCCAAGTTGTAAACCTGCTGTGTATCTCTTACCAGTGTCTCACTGGCCTGTCTCAGTTGAGGATAAAATCGAGGGACGTGCTTGAGATCAAGGAGGTCATGCCAAGGCAAAGAAGTAAAAAGTGCTTCTGTGATAGCATTCCCATTCCACAACATCCTTCTCTTCTCAGGGAACAGTGTGGGTGACACTTTGTACCTGTTCAAGCCCTGTGAATACACTGCTTTTATCTGGATTACGGTTATGCTGGTGAGCAGGAGTTCTTGCTCCAGTGTTTCATTCTTTGAGCTTTGCCCGAGAATCCCAGAAACTAGGAAATGTACCAAACACTCCTTCTGGCTATGAAATGTTGGATGCATCCATTTTAGAGAGGTTGTTATTAGAACTTTAGTTGAGAAAGGTTTTGGGTTGTTTTGTGTTTGCATTTTAAAAAATAAACTAATAATTGAAATTCAACAAAGAAGATGGGCTCTTACATATTTCCCTGAAGTGCACTTCCTGTGATCCTGAGATCCAGAGCTGACTAGATTTCAGTGCAAGGTCTGTGGTTAAACTGACAATGGTCAGAAAAAGTGATTTTTTTTTTTGTATTCTGGTGGTCTAAATTCAGGGTGCTTAACATGGCCTTGGGAAAATAACTGACTCATCCCCAATGCCAGATCTTGCTTGATTATGCACAAGAGCAGGAAGAGAGGACAATGCTGTGGGGTTTTTTGTACCTGATTTCTTCCCTTCTCAGGAGAAAGAAATGCTTTTGGAGAAAAGCACTGCAAGTACCAGTAGATGGTGCCAGTGATACTGCAATGTCCCCACTGCTGAACACAAATTTTGGTCTCCTCTGAGGGGGAAGTGATTCAGTCTCTGATTGCCAATTTCAGAGTAATTGACCCAAGGCTTTTCCTTATTATATTTCACCTATTTAGAAATGCCCAGTCTTAGTATGGCTCCCCATAAAGAGACCTTTTGTATCCTGCAAGGGAATAACAACAATGTGCTCTAAGACTTTAATTTTCCCTCGGGTATGTTCAGCTTACAGAGGTGAAGTTATTAGCTCTCAGCAAGCAGGTACTTATTCAGACTAGAAGAAAACTTTCTGGTGCTTGTCTTAAAACAGATGCCATACAGAAGTCCTCTCAGTTAGAATACACCCCCTCAGTTCAGCCACAGCCCTTTTTGAGTTTGACTTCTGGATGTGTGTGTGAAGTAATGAGACTTTCACTTCTCTCAAAGTTAATGGCTAAATGCTTCCTAACATGGTGGTAATTTGCTGTGGGTAGTCAGCCTTGACAAGCTTGAAAAATGTAAATACTGCTTCAGTTATTGATTAACAAAAGAGATAAAATTGGTTAAATAGGTAACTGAGGCCCCTGCAATGTTTCACCAGGAGTTTTATGTGTTATCAGGAGGCTGCTCAGCTGTGCCTTTTTCAAGGAGTATGTTCTGATGCTTCTAATCCCCAATTTAATACATAATTATCTCTTTTTCTGCAAGTGGATCTTAAAGATCTTGGAAATGCACTCTTGTGACATAGAAGGGAGAAGGGAGGCAGTCATGGATGCTTTGTTTTGGGGTTTTGGTCTTGATGCTTTTCCAGTTTTACTTTGTGCCAGGACAAGCTCTGTGTATTGACTGTGGTGCTGGATTTTTTTGTCAGCATTTTCTTTATTTTCTTTTCATTTTCCTTTCCTTAGCAGTAGGGAAAGCCTTAATCCTTCATAAAGAGTAAACTCAAGGTCCCTTTTTCCCTTACAGGCAATTTCTCACTTGAAACATGAAAATCTAGAATGTTTCTCTCTATTTAAAAACGTAGGCTTGTTTTACAGTTCATCTGTTTACTGCATTAACTTAACAAGCTGAAAATAAACCAAAAATACTTCCTTCAGCTTGTTAAATGATATTATGAGGCCTCAGAGTGCAGTGGATTTCAAAGTGATGTATGCACACAGCTGATTTGCATAAATGTGCAAAGGAAATGGGTATGAAGACATTAATCAAGGAAATTAAAAGGAAATGAGGGAAGTTCTATAGAAAACTTGGAAATCTTACCATTTGTGGGAGTACTAGCTGAGTTTTTTGGGAGAAGCGTTGGCCACATCACATCTGCTGAGCTTTGTTTTGTGTAATTACTGCATTAATTTAGAAGTTTGCCACCTTGAAACTAAAGGTGTTCCTACGTTCCTGGCTATGTCTGCTGCTACAGAAAAAGTGGTAAAACCTTTCCATGACCACTGGAGTTGTCTGTAAGGTTCTTTTGTTTTGCTTGTTGAGATGGGTGTGAATTTTGTTTGTGTCTGGTAATTTATTGAAGGTCAAATCCAGTAGTTAAGATGGTATTTGGCATTTTACCTGAGGCAGTAGCTTCTAAAGGAAATTAACTGTGAAAGATTCCAACAGAACGTGGTAGTTTACCTTCTTGTATTGTTGATTTTAAATTACATTGCAATCTGAAGTAAGCCCAGAAACTTGCCTGTATGTGGTTCTGTCAGTATATGCACATTCATTCTTTGCACAATTGAAATGGTTCCCCTGTTTGTGGACACAAATACGTTTTTGTCTATAAATTGTTTTGTCCTCTCCTTTGTTTGCAGGTTGGATTTGCTGCCGTTTTATGCAAGGCTGGTTGCCACTTTGCATCCCTGTATGTCTGATGTAGCAGAGGATCTCTGTTCCATGCTGAAAGGGGACTTCAGATTCCATGTATGTTTTGGTGATTTAGTTATTTTAATTCACATAAACCAATCTGATAAGTCATGCTTTGGTGAAAATAAAACACATTTGGTATTGTATTTAATTCAAATTACTTTTTGCAATTTTCATCAATCAAAATTTTTATTCCTCTCAATTGTATTTTTCAGTGTTGTTTTTTTCATCTTTTTTCTTTTTTTTTAGTTTTGTCCTCAAACTCGTTATGATCATGATTTCTTCATAATTTTCTGAGTTTTATGGAACAAATTATATTTTTTTTCTGACACTGACATTAAAAATGTGTATGAATTGCTCAGACTTACTTGAATCTTAACTATCTGAATTTAACTGTTCTTAGAAAAACCTCTTTCTATTGGGGAAACACAGTTTTTTATTTTGTGGGTTACATTTTGACATAGATATGTATTTGTGCTTGATTAGTAAAATTATGTTGGATGTCATTATTAAATCTGACTTGAAAAAGCCATCAGTTTTTAGCATTTCCTTGAGGACTATCCAAGTAACCCTATTCATACAGAGACTTCTTGCTGATTCTGAAAATACAGAATCTAGAATACTTAATCATTTTTTCACTGTGGCAAATAAGGGGAGTGTCTCTAACTGTAGGAATGTCAGAGGAATCAGTTGTTTGGGGAGGTGAGGGTGTACCAATATCAAACACTATGGAGTTCCCAAGCTGCTCAGGTCAAAGTAATTTATAAGAGGTGGGTATGTTTGAGGGCCTGAAATCAATCTTTTTTATTTTTTAGGTAAGAAAAAAGGATCAGATCAACATTGAAACAAAGAACAAGACTGTGAGGTTCATTGGTGAGCTTACCAAGTTTAAGATGTTCTCCAAAAATGATACTCTTCACTGTTTAAAGGTTGGTTTATGATACTCCTGTGCTCCTGCGCATGCTGATCATGTGTCCCCATCCTGTTCCCCTTCATTTACCTATTGCTGATGTTTTTTGAGTTCATTACGTAGAGTGTTTTAAACCCTGATGTCTGTTGCTACTGTGTATGAGGAGACTTTTATAGATGTTGTGGAAGTTAGAATGTTTTAATTTTTCTAATGGTAGGAATATATTAAAATAAATTTCCATCTATGGACATAAACTGCTAATAATGTTCTTTGTAAGTATGGCAGGCATTGCTACTTATCTGCTATACACGGCAAAACTTCATTATGTTGATTTCAGTGGATATTTTTGCAGAAAATGTAATAAGGGGGAGGGATTAGAGGCAAAAACCTTTTCAGTGATGAAAGTAGAGACTTTTATGGCACTTTAGCAGGAGCTTTTGTTTGTTGAGGATCAAAACAAATCATTTGAGAGCATAAATCTCTAAGCACATCATCTCACTTTACATGCTGATAAACATTCAAACCTATCTTTGGTGTCCAGTTCCAAATTAAAAAACATATTTTAAACAATAGAAGTGCTTTTAATAAAAGGTGTTTGAAGACTCACTGCTTCAGATTACTTTCTGTGAATAGTTTCTATTTATTCAAAGCTGAATTCTTAAAACATTGTAATCATTTTTCTTCCCTCATTTATAAAATGCTGTAACATTCAAAAATTTATTAATTAATGCTTATTGCTTAAAATATTTAAATTAGGTGTGCTCTAAGGTTACTGTGTGATTGTGCAGTATTATTTGGGTATCCTCCAGTCTTAGAAGCAGGAATCCTAAAGCAGATATAACCAAGTTGGAAGGGGTATGGGGGAGACTGGTGTTTGTTTCAATATTGTAGTCCTTTTATGCTAGTCTTTGGAAGCATCCTGTTTTTCCCATTTCTGAAACCTAAATTTGGGATCTTTAGACTGTTCTTGTAAGACTGATCTGATCAGTGAAATCAACTTGCATTTTTTTTGTAAAGAGTATACAGTCTGATAGATAAAACTTCATGTTTTCTGCAGTTGAAAAAGATGTTTAATGAGCTGTGTTTTTATATAAATACATACCAGATGCTTCTGTCAGACTTCTCTCATCACCATATTGAAATGGCATGTACCCTGTTGGAAACCTGTGGAAGATTCCTCTTTAGATCACCCGAGTCTCACTTGAGAACCAGCGTTCTTTTGGTAAGAGAAAACTCTTTTTCTTACAGAGGAGGGTGTCAGGCACTGCCTTAAAGCAATTACTGCTTTTTGAAAGTATTCTGGAGAACTCCAGTCGACCTTTAGACCTGTTCATGACTTGAAAGAAATTATAAAAAAAGAATTAAGTTTCTGAAGCAAAAGCTATTGCTTTTGAACTACAAATAACTCAGAGATAGGGCAAAAGCAGAGGATAAGGTTGAAAGAATATAGCAGCTGTACCTGAACGTGCCTGAGATACTATTTGAGGGAAAAAACAGACATGATTTCAACTGGAGGTGAAGACAATCGTGAAAGAAGTGGTTTCCATGCCCTGTGTAATGATCTGGGGTTCTAAATTTGAAGAGAAAGTTGAAGACACAAGAGGAAGCAGTTTTGGAAATAGATTGGGAATTAAGGTAAGAGTAGAACTGGGATCTGTAAGTCTAGATGAGTGCTGGCAAAGACTTAAAAATAAGAAGAATTGGCTTTGGATCTTTTTTAGTGGCCTTGAGCCCTGAATAATATGTTCACTGGCTTGAGAGACAATTCTAAAACTGTGTCCAAGGCAAGAGACTGACTCAAATATGGTCGAAGAATTTCTTTAAAGATAGCTTCACTTTCCTTTGAACCTGTAGCCTCTCCTCTCACGGTGTAGTTAATGCAGAAGCAGTTCCATACTTTGGTATATTGTACAATTTCTTTTTCACAAAATACTGTTCCCTTCTGAACCGTTTTGAATTTCACATCTGTTGGGGTGGTGTAGTCACAAAACAAGAGACAGGCAAATTAACTGCAAATTCTTGGCTCATGCTTTTTGTAGCAATGTACTTTGTATCTTGGAAGGTTTGAATCTCAATTTTCGAAAGGTTTGCTAGCTGGTGTGTTATTGTTAAATATATTCATGTCCATAATCAAGTATTTTCCCCCTGGAAACACTGTTCCATTATCCTTAAAAGACATTTTCCTTATTGCTGTCATTTTTTAGCAGTTAATGAAAATTTTAGAAGTCAGGAAAAAATTAAAATAATTTTACCAAAGTTGCTTTTTGTAACTCACTGCTTTTAGTTTTATGCACTACAAAAATGCTGATTGTTGGCTGGATTGCTGGAATCTGCTGGATGAATGCTGAACGTGGCTTAACTGTGAAGTGCAAGACAAACCACAAACACTGTTTGAATAACTGAGGCTTAAAGCCTCACACAATTTCAGACAAGTAGTCCTTTCTTATGCAGTGAGGAACCAGGAGAAGGTAGAGGTGACAGATAAGTTTGGAATATTTATTGATGAAGATATAAAATAGGCTAAATAGATTTCTGTTCTCCAACCAACTTAATAGCTGCATCTTCTCACGTTCCCCTAAATATAGAGATTAATTTTGACTTAAACAGTCTTACACAAATTGGATCATAGTCTTGTGGTGTGAACCGTGGAAAAGATTACTCCCAAAGCAAGCTAATTACAATCTTGTGGTAAAAATCTAAGCAAATGTAAAGCTGATCTTCTCAATCACTCTTATGGGTAGATTTAAGGCCTGTTGATCCTCCAAATAAAATAAAATTATAGGTCTTAATCTTTACTGCTAACGGTGTATTATGTAATAAGATTCCAAACAGGCTGCATGTCCCCTATTAAAGACAATATTGCTTTGTCCTGGTGTGGAAGAAAGTCACAGTTAAGAATGGATTTTAAAAGTTATTAATGGAAAATTAATTACTGAGAAGTGTTCTGTAAGAGTGTTGCAAATTTAGTGAAATGAAGTGACTTAGTCTGGAGAAACACTTAATGATCATATCCTGGTTTTGTAGAACTACTTCACGCTTTGCAAATTATTTAGAGACTCTTAGCAGGACAATGTTTATTTCTGTTAATGGTTCTTTTTGGCAAATCTTTCAAATTCAATGTCTTTTATGTAATTTAAAATATAAACAGAACTAACCTGGCTTTAGGATATTTGAATTGGATTCTTTTTGTTGGAGCCTGGAAAGGAAGATGAAGCTTTATCTCTAACATCATGTTAAAATGGCAAAGTCTTGTGTTATGCTTTTCTGGTTTTGTTAAAAGGATATTTGAAGTTTTGGTATTAAAAGTCTCCTGATATATTTTTAATCATTAAACAATGATGTTAAGCTTCAGAGCAAGATCACTTGTGTTTATAAATACACAGTAAATGCAGTTCATTTAGACTGTCTTAATTCACTATAACAATGGTGTGCTTCCAAGAAACTAAAATTTTGATTTTTGAAGTGTTGGAACAACAGGGATTGAGGTGGTGTATATTGTCTCTTCTGGGAAGAAATATTTTTTTTATTATAATCTATTATTTGCAATACAATGTGCAGCTTTTTACAACAGAAAATATACAAATTGTTTAGATTCTTCAAAATTTTGCTTGCAAGCCCTTCTGCCATTTTCTGTTCTCTTTCACTTTGCCCCACTTCACTTTTCAGTTTGTAATAAAACATGATAAATGTCACTAAGACAGAAAAGATGTATTTTGTCCTGATCCTTCTAGAAAAGGTGAAAATTTTTCAAAGGTAACATTAACATGTATGCCAGTGTAAGGTTTTGGAACTTTCTACTGTAAGTGGGTTTTCTCCTTATAAAACAATTTATGTGCTCAGTTGTCAAGTGCTGTGCATCTGTTAAGCACCTGTAGGAAAATGTGCTACTACTTGACAGAAATTTCCCATTTGGAAAGGAACAGTCCCAGTTAAGGAATCAAAGGGGAGAGGCCGTTTGTATCATGGAAAAGGTTAGAAATGAAGTGCCTCAGGGTTGGTGTCAGATCGAGACCTTCCTGGTGAGAGATGACTAAAATCCAGGAGGAAAATTACATTATTAGTTGGGTTTCTAAGTCACACAAAACTGCTCTTCCTCACTGAATGAACAGCTGAAATTCAGGGTTAAGGACCTTTTGCGGATGTTGACATTTCAGTGGAACTGATCCACTGCCTTGTAAAATAAAGGTTTAAACTCTTTTGGTTATTTACTGGACTACATGAATGTATCTACTAACATTTGGGGGGAGGATTAAACAGCATTTACATGTTGATTTTGTTTATCTACTTGAAGCTCTAAATTACTGTGTAGCCAACCTCTAGTAAATAATGAAGTCTAGCTAGTGCAGTTTCTTTTCCTGGTGAACCACCATAGAATGATTTAGGACGTATGGGCTATTATGATGTACCTAAAAATTTAACGCAACTTAAAAGAGTTACACACATTTATGTGTGTGTGTGTATCTTTATATGCAAATAAATGCACAGATGTATATAAAAAAGTATTTAGTAATGGAGTTAAGCTCATCCTCAAGTGTAAAAAGCAGCAGCTTAGAACTGCTACTTTAGTACAGACTGAATTTTAACTTAGGTAGCCAAAAAGAAGTATGGAGAAAACTTTGTATTTAGTAAGGAAAATCAGGACCATGCTGACAATGAAGCACAGTAATTAGTAGTGGTGTAGTAACCTCTTACTTGACTGATTTTTCCTGAAATACTACTTTATGGTAGGTACTGTTTTTCTTGCAGTCCATTCTGCTTGGATAAACAGCAACAATGAAGTAAGGAATAAGGGCAATGCCATTGCCTAAACCTTTGGAAATTCTTGTGAAACTATCTAAATAAACTCTCTGGAGTTGCATGCTGATGTAAAAAAGAAAATAAATTGCCAGTCTCATGATGATTCACTGTGCTTGTTAAGACATCAGTATTTGAGATACCTTAGTTAAATAACTGCTAATAATCTTAATAACCATTTATCTAAACAGTAACATTTAGGTTTTGAGGTGAACTTTAAATACTTTTCTGAAACCTTTTTTACCATAGGTGACTGTGATAAAAGCAGGGATTATGAAGAAAAATGACCATGGAAAGGGCAACACAGAAAATATAAATGCTTTGTTCTTTCTTCTCTCCACCCAAGCTTTTAACTTAGTTTTCTACAACCTTTCATGTTCCCTTCATCCCAAATGTAACTGTAAAAGTCTTTGGCTTCAAAATGTGGCATGTCAGCATCTTCAGCTGATCATTTGCATTTATTTCCAGGAACAAATGATGAGGAAGAAACAAGCAATGCATCTTGATGCACGCTATGTTACGATGGTAGAAAATGCATATTACTACTGTAATCCCCCTCCAGCTGAAAAAACTGTGAAGAAAAAGCGCCCTCCTTTGCAGGAATATATCCGTAAGCTGCTTTACAAGGATCTCTCCAAGGTCACCACAGAGAAGGTAAATCCTTTCAAAATCTTTAATACAGTTGTATTGAAAGTGAGGTAGCAGTAACTTTGAAAGGGTTTGGGGAGGGTTATATTTTCTTCAGTTGCAAGGGATAATTTTTGCATCCCTGATTAAGATAGTTTAGTTTCTTTTATTATCATGCATGGAAGCTCCAGCTGGGGACCTGCTTCTCTGGAGCACTGAGTGCTGAACAAAGAGAGAGTGAGATGATAATCTTTGTGCTCTGTGTGTTGTATTGGGAGAGTAAGAGAAAAAAGGCTTCAGTTCAGTACAGGCTGTGAGAGCAAGGAAATTATGGAACAGACTTGGACAGTGTGGTCAATAGCTCTAGGAGAGCAGTGGGTTATGTATATAAAGTCTTCCATAGCTACTGCAGGTCTGGAGGATTCTTGTTTGCAGGTGGCTAGAGGGATTTCATCCCAGCCAGGAAAGGGGGGTGACAGGGAGCATCTTGATATTTTACCTGCTAAAATGTGAAGCTTGTCTTAAAATTTGGTTTAGGTCCTGAGGCAGATGCGCAAGCTACCTTGGCAGGATGCAGAAGTAAAAGACTATGTTATATGCTGTATGATCAACATCTGGAATGTGAAATATAATAGTATTCACTGTGTAGCCAACCTCTTAGCAGGGTTGGTCCTCTACCAGGAAGATGTCGGAATTCATGTTGTGGATGGAGTGCTAGAGGATATTCGACTGGGAATGGAGGTAAACAACCAACACTGGTGCTAAGCTGTACTCATCTACATGTGTTGAAATGAAAACTAAAATAGTCTTGCTTAAAAAAAGGAATCCTTGGTTTCTGGTTTTTTGCCTGATGACTTTTCTACCTCAGTTGTTTGCGTTGTAAAGATTTATTTAAACTAATACCTCCCCCACCCCCCCAAAAAAATGCCAACAAAACCAAACTAACAAAATTAATAGGACAATTGTTTTGCCCCTCTTGTCGGAGTAAGAGCATACAATTTATTCTTTCACAGTGTAGACAGATTCATGCAACTTCAAGTGACTTTGGAGACCAGTCCATGTTTTAATAGATGTTATAATTACAAGAATTCTCTGGATGATGAAAAATCATCATAGATTTAAGATGGAGTATGTGCTAAATGTATTTGAACTTCATAATAAATACTAGTCAACCAGCTTTCATAACTACTTTTTAGTGTTTACTTTTGTGTAATGCATGTAGTCATAATCATCTTTTATGATAACAAATCCTATCCATTTTTTTATATGCTTTTTTTCTTTGTAAAAGGTTTATTGGGTTTGGGGTTTTTAGTATTCTGAACAATGTGTCTTCATGATCCAGTGGATTTTCCTGTCCTTTTTTGATAAAGGTTAATCAACCAAAGTTTAACCAGCGGCGGATCAGCAGCGCCAAGTTTTTGGGGGAGCTCTACAATTACCGCATGGTGGAGTCGGCTGTGATATTTAGAACTCTGTACTCTTTCACATCCTTTGGGGTGAACCCTGATGGCAGCCCCAGTCCCCTGGACCCTCCAGAGCATCTCTTCAGAATCAGACTGGTCTGTACTATCCTCGATACCTGTGGGCAGTACTTTGACAGAGGATCCAGCAAGCGAAAACTTGATTGCTTCCTTGTATACTTCCAGGTATTCCAGATCTTATATAGTTCTGTTGAACTCTTCAACAAGCTCATGTAGGTCAGTCTGGTACATGTTTCTCTTGTTCTTAGCGCTATAATTTTTAGAATTCTGTCTGTCTGACAGCAGTTTTATTTTAAAGTGATGGATATGTTGAGTTACATTGTACCAAAACGATCAAGAGGCTCTCAGTGCTCACATTGTGGGTTTGCTCAGCTTGGAGAAGAGAAGGTTATTTAGGTTGCTGTTCTCAGCTAATAGTTTTTGTAGGAAAAGAGGACTCTCATACTTCTCAGGCGTGCACAGTGAAAGGATGAGAGGTAATGGGCACCTCTTTGCAGCAAGGAAAGTCATGAAGTGGGGAAAAGCATAACAAGAGTGTTTAGACACTGGAATGAGTTCCTCAGAAGATGGAGAATTTCAGCCCATGGAGTTCATGCTAAAACTCTTTGCATATAATTCCCTTTTATTTGTGCTTTTCTTTCTAAATTGTACTAAAACAAGAATATTAAAAATTAAAGTGGCAATGACTTATTTCAGACCTTCAGGATGTGTATCCTTTGCCTGTGTATGAGATGTAAAATAATGTTTTGATGTACAGTCTGATCCTATCTTTAAATGCAAATTAAACTTTCCAGGGAAGAAGTCAGGCATTTTGTTACACCTTCTGCTTTCAGGAAGCCTTCCTTTTGACCACGTCACCTTTTAAATAAAGACTGTTACTCATACTTCATTTTCAGGTGCAGTTTTGCAGCATCTTTGTTCTCAGGTCGTACTGTTAAGTTCACTTAAGATCAACACTTATTTTTTACAATATCACTGTGAGAGGTATGGGCAAAATTCTTATAAAGCAAACTGGATAAGTTACTTGAAGCTGTCTGCATTCTAAAGACTTTTTGTGATGTTTCCTCCCCCACTTTCACCATATAATATGCCTTTGGGGGAATTAATTTTCTTGACAATATATGGGGGAAGACACTGAAAGCTGTCTGGTTGGTAAGTGCTCTTCTCTCATAGTAAAATCTACCCTGAGAAGGAACTTTCTTTTTGGTACTTTTTAGCTCAGTCTTCATACTTCTGACCGTATTTATGATAGAAAGAATGTATTCTTAGTGTTTGTGATATCCCATGTTATCAGTTTTCAGTGATCTCAAAATATCTAACATTTGTGTGAAATAGGAGAGTAGTGCTGTGAAGTCTTTTGCATTTTCTACGACACAAACAGAACGAGGCATTACAAACAGTTAAAGAGTTTATAAAAATCAGTGTGCACATCATTGATTGGAATATTTTGTCTTTTAGCGGTATGTGTGGTGGAAAAAAAGCCTGGATGTTTGGACAAAAGACCACCCTTTTCCTATAGACATAGACTATATGATCAGTGATACACTGGAACTGCTGAGACCAAAGATTAAGCTCTGCAATTCTCTGGAAGAAGCTGTCAGACAGGTGCAAGACTTGGAGCGAGAGTTCTTAATAAAATTAGGTAAGAAAGTGTGCAAGGGGAATTAGATATTTCTGACAATTCCTGTAGTTCTTAAAATTATATGTGGGTAATAGGTAACTATTGTTATTCTCAGGATATGATGGGTTTATTCCTGTAATAGAAATATTTTTGTAACTTCTTTGCGTTTTTCTAATCATCATAGAGATCATACAGAATCTCTGTAACTATTTAAGTGTTTTTAAAAAAATTCAATATAAGTGCTATTAATGTAATAGTATTTGAAAGGCAGAAGTGTGTGTGTGTATTTATTAGTTTATGGAGTCACATGGTACAAGTGATGAGGAAGAAGGTTATTAACTTAATCAGAAAAATGTAAGAATCACATTCTTAATTTCAGGAGAAAAGGGTTGGGCTTGTAGCATAGCCCACCTGACAAAATACTGCTTACTGACTATCTAAAATCGTTATCATATTAAACTTCAACCTTTTGTACATATCATTGCCTACTAAATACTGGATACTGCTCTGCCCATTACTTGTTAATTGGAGTTGTGTTCTAATATCTTACTCATATTGAAAAACAGACTTGTTTATGAAAATTTTTATATGTAAATTTTGCACTTTGGGTGTTCGAGCCTTAATAGCACATCACCTGCTTGGACAAGTTCAATTTTTTAAGAATAATCCTTTAATTCAGTGGGAAGAGTTATGTATAATTCCATGTAAAATGATGCAACTTCTGTTTTAGGAGGAATTTATTTTTTAATATGCTCATTTAATTGACATGCCATAAAATTCCCTATGTAGTAACTGAAATTAGAATTGCCCTGTGGTATGATCTAAATCACAGTCTTTCATGATCTCAAAATGATAAGAAGAAATAAACAACTGGCTACATAAACTGTGATATCTTCTGAAGGGTACCCAGCACTTCCTTGCTGCTGGTCATGAGAATGTCTGTTTCCTGAAACCCCTTCACTGTAGAGCTGGATTCAGTGTAGTTTAGTGATCAGGGAATGTGAGCAAGTGTTGGGGAACATTTTATTGTGTTTGTTTGGCAGGAATAAAGCCCTGCAGCACCACAGCCTCGCTGTAGGGCTTGGGTTGTGTGTCCCCCCAAGTGTGTTGCTTTCCTTGATGTTCATATTACTTGCTATTAAATGTCAGTGTAAGATGGGATAGTTCCTGTTCCTCTCAGGACTGTGTGACAGTGGTCTCAGGGAGGTTGTCCCCTGCCTTCCTAATTTTTGAAGGTCATGATGACAGGAAGACGCATTAACTGAAGGAAGGCACAAACTGATGAGTTCATTTGTTGTCCACAAAACTTTACATTAACAGCTGACCCCAAGTGCAGTTGGTATAATGCCAGAATAGGCAAACTGCACAGTAACTGTGTGGACTCCTTAGTAAACCCCTTGAAAAATTGCTGGCTTAGAAGGCTGGCATCAGCATCATGATCAATTCTTAAATATTTTCTCAGAAAACATTCTGATTGAAATCTATATCTGAGACTCAGCTGGGCAATGAAACACTGAAAAAAGCTAAAACCTATTTTTCACTCCTGTGGAAATGTTACAGATAAGGGATGAATAAACATAATCAATGACATTGAGGGACACCTCACTCAAAGAAAGCAGATATTTAGGGAAGGTAAATTTGATACCTTACTCACAGAGTAAACTAAAATACCTTGAGGGACAGAGGTGGCAAACAGGTCAACAAGGAAAACTGCAAGATGAACTAAAACCACAGTGTGAGAATTGTCAGTCCTGTTTGCAGAGAGAGGAATAGTACTTTGGGAAGAGACTCTGCTCTCCCAGAGACTTCATACAGGCACATTCATCCCCATAGCTTCAAGTGCAGCCTTAGAGCATTAGAAGAGAGCCATAAAGGTTTATTACAGGCTGAGAAAATTGTTGTTTCCAAACTGTCAATAGACAGGAGTGGGAAGTAGTTTCAGCTAAGACTGCAGGGGCTTGATGTCTTCTGGGTTCTGCTGCTTTAGTGAAGCATCTGTAATTTAGTGCTCATGTTTCACCGCATGTTTCAGTAAGATTCACATTTAGTTTGAGGATGTTTTACAGAATTTGCACACTACAGCTTCTTGAGTGCTGTTCTCTGGGAGATTTGAAACATTTTCTGTAATGTTTTTCTCCTTTTCTGGCAGAGAAGTTATTACCTTCTATGAGTAAAGTAACTATCTAGAAAATATTTTGTTCAGAAGTCAAATCGTGACCCATGGGAAGTTTTACTGTTTGGTAGCAATGGGCTTTTGAAGTGAACTTCCACCTATAACTTGAGTTATTATATGTGTTCTAATGTTCTTTCTCTTTTTCCAAATTTCAGGAATTGTGAATGACAAAGATTCCAAAGATTCCATTACAGAAGGAGAAAATCTGGAAGAGGATGAAGAGGAGGAGGAAGGTGGAGCAGAGACAGAGGAACAATCTGGAAATGAAAGTGAAGTAAATGAGCCAGAAGAAGAGGTAAACTTGATATTTTTTCCTGCTTCATGTAAAAAAAGGATGAATAATCAAGAGTTTTATTGCCCTCCTAAATCACAGAGTTAGTGGGAGAAATGTGGGCATGCACAACCCAGTGAGTACTTGAGGATGTTCCCATCCAAGTTTTGTGTATGTGGAAAACTTAATAGAGATTGTCTGAGGCTTATTCCAGAGAATTTAAAGCAGAAACTTGAACCTGACAACTTTACTCCAGTATGTGCTGCTTGTCAACAAAAAGATGCCTTCAGTTTTTTGGCATTAAAAAACACGACTTTCAGATTCTTTTCTTTATCTGTTGTAGAGGTAAATGTATTGACTAGATGTCAGAGCAGTCAGGTAGGAAAACTAATAGGTGTTCAGAGTATGCTTGTGTAATATGAATAAATAAAAGATTTATGAAGCATAAAAACCTTCCTTGTTTACTGTGCTAATAATATTTTGAATCAAAAGTGGTGGAGCCAATAAAAAAAAGGCAAGTACATAGAAATTCTGACTTGTCACTGTGACACAGCAAAGTTGACATGATAATGGTGGTGTTAGGAGGAAAGGAGTTCATCAAGGAAATAGGAAACAGTTTTTCTCCATATGCTTGGGTTGGTTGGTTTACTAATAAGCTTTCTTCAATCTCTGTCTCTCTGCATTAAAGATCCTGAAGTCTGGCTGAGTTCGTGCTTTTACCCACAAATTAGTGCCATTAGAATCACAAACAGTTGTCAGATTGGGAGGGAACCTCTGGAGATCTTTGCATTTCCCTTCTTTGAACTTCTTCCCAGTCCATTCCTCCAGCTTGTGGAGTTCCCTCTGTGTGGCAGCACAGCCATCTGCTGTATTTGCCTCTGCTCCCAGATTTCTGCTGTACATTTTTTAAATGATCAGATAAAGCCCAGTGAGTTCAAATCGAAACATTAAGTAAAACCCCATAAATTTACTAGGACTGAACTGAACAGGTTTGGATGGGGAGAGCATAGGAAAGGTGTGGAAAATGTGTAAGAGGAACCAGATGCAAGTGATCCTTCTTATTTTAAAATAGTCAGCAGTTATTAATTGACTATTTCAGGAGGGCTCTGACAATGAGGAAGAAGAAGGTGAGGAAGAAGAGGAAGAAAACACGGATTATCTTACAGACTCCAATAAGGAAAATGAAACTGATGAGGAGAATACAGTATGTATTGCAGCTGTGCTTAAGTGAACTGACTTTTGCAGCTTTGTTATTCTTTACTGAATCTTTTTTACCAGCTGCTTATAATATCTGGGAAAATGCAGCAAGAACACTTATGTTACTCTTTCAGATCCATTTTAGAGCTTATTTTCATGTTTGCAAGCTTTAGATATTACCTTCTGAAAATAGTTACACTGTCAACTTTACTACAACATGTTTTCACAGGACTGTGCACTTTCACAAGTAGCTAGACTGGAAAATGTTGCTTAAATGCTGGTTTTGCAATGCTAAGAATGGCAGCAAACTGATAGGATGCAACAAGATAAACTACTTAGGCTCCACTAGGTCTCAAAACAGAAGAGGAGACAAGCCAGGAAGTGCAAAATTCCTAAAACAGGGATTTGGGATTGGCAGGTTATAACATGAGCATCTGGTTGAGTGTGAATTGCAGCTACATAGTAATAAAATAATGGGTGTTATAGAACAATGTGTTGGGGTACTGACTTCATTTTTGTTGTCATGTTGTGCTTTCCAAATATTTGAAGGGTAGTCTTTGTCTCGAAAATACCATCTCACTTTCTGGACTTAATGGAAAAATGAGTTAAATAAGTGTGTTGCCACATCTTGAATGTGTCCACACACACATCTACACACATATACGTATGTCTGAATATTAGGGGTGGCCAATAAATCAGGAAATAATCATGGCTGAAAACTTCTTTCTTGAACAATTTGGGTTTTTTAAACCTTTGATTATGTGTGTTACAGAAGCAGTAAGGATATTTTCCCACTTATTTCTAGACTGAGTATTCATATTTCTGAAATTAATGTAATGGAAGGTTTTTTCCTCTTGCAATAGGAAGTAATGATTAAAGGAGGAGGACTGAAGCATGTCCCTTGTGCAGAGGATGAGGACTTCATTCAGGCACTGGATAAAATGATGCTGGAAAACCTTCAGGTAGAAAAAGTTATTTTCTTAATTTGATGTACAATAAACTGAAATTGTTTTTTCTTTTAAAATAAATAAGTGATTAATGCTTAGCTTACCATAATGAAAGGCATGGATCTTTGTTCTCCTTTCTAATGTCCTTTTCTCTGCAGCTGACTGGTTTGGATAAGTGGCTTTTAGTAAAATAGCTGTTAATTGTATTGTTTGTCCAGTGAATATACAACGTGCTGCCATATATTTTAATGAATAATAACTGCAGCAGATACTGTGCAGTGCTTCTGATTTTATTCTATGTTGTATTTTAATGTTTTAATAAATGCAGATGCATTTAAATTTACATAACCTTTTAATCCTCCTTGTTTTTAGTCACATCTGGTAAATATTTAAGCATTGAGTGTAGCAAGCCCTGTATAATGAATACATTAATAAGATGTACCAAAAAAATCTTGAATGTAGAATGTCCATTTTCAAGTGTGTCTCATCAGGTCTCTAGATTTCCTTCCATAAGAGATTGCTATCCAAAATTCCTTTGTAGCTTGAAGTATGTTATCCCTGTTACTTTCTTCATCACAAACAAGGAAAACCAAGGGCAAATGTAATAAAGCCTAATAAATTTATTTATATATTAAGTTGTTCTCCTGGAAGGTTAAACCTTTTCTCAGTCATGAGAATGTGAGTGTTGCCAGCCTGACTGACAGTGTCAGCATCTCAGTATTTACGGAATTTGCTTTTCTTTGATAGCAACGGAGCGGTGAGTCTGTTAAAGTGCATCAGCTGGATGTTGCTATTCCTCTCCATCTCAAAAGCCAGCTCAAGAAGGGTCCCCCACTGGGAGGTGGGGAAGGAGAGTCCGAGTCTGGAGACACGATGCCATTTGTCATGTTAACGCGGAAAGGTAACAAACAGCAGGTAAGGGTTTACATAAGGTGGTAGACTATAAATAAATAAATGTAATCTTTTCGCTTTTTTGAGGGTCACACTCTAACTTTTGAAGTCACAGAATAGTTTTCTTTCTTCATCCTTTTCTCAGAATAGGACACAGACAAATTAATTTTGATAAATAGAAAATACCATATGTAGTTGGAATTCTTTATAATAGAAATGACACAAAAAAAGTCTACGGTCAGATTATACCATTACTAATTACATTTGGTGATTACACCAGTAGGAGATAGTTATGTCTTACCTGTATTTTAAATACAGTTGTGGAGGATGAAGGAATGTGGTTGGTGGACTGCTAGTGAACATTGAAAGGAGTAAGAAAAGAAAAAAGGAATATTCCCAAATCTTCAAGTTTATATAGGTTTTTCTGGAAACACCTTCAGGTTCAAATCAAGACATGTGGCATTTTCTAAATTCCATTTCCTAAGTAACTGCCACTTGGCTGAATTTGTTCAACTTGCAAAAAAAAAAAAAAAAAGTCGCTATCTCTGAAGACATTTTTAGGGGACTATGCCAGAATGTACTAAGTCTCTTAGAGGAACTTAAATGGAAATGGTGTTGGTAAAACCAATAAAACCCCTTGCTTCATGAGTCAGGCTGTGTGTTTGCCTTGGCCCTTTTCTCCAGTGTATGTTTGAATTTTCCTAGCTCAGCAAATGCATCATATACAAATCAGTACCTAACACATTATGTGCATTTCTCATCAGGGTTTAGGTCTTTTAAAGAAACCTTTTCATTGTAGTTGCATAATTTGATGATGGAAATGAATTACTCTGGATTTAGATGGAAAACAAAACCAAGGCATTGTTTCATTCCGTGCATTTGGGCCTTTCCAAGTGTTTAGATCAATGTCATTACTTGGCTTTTATTTTTTCTACCTGAATTGTGACAGTAGGTTGATAGCTGAGGTGTATAATCCTAAAGTAGAGTATTTCTCTTCCTTCATATGAAAGACACCTCAAAAATCCATGTAAAAAGTGATGGTTCTGTTTTCTTGGAACTTGAATGTTGTTTACAAAGTTGTACAAAAGTTTCGCGTGGGGGATTTCTAGCTGTTGTCATTGGTCTGAGAAGGGATTTAAGAGAACTCCTTTTGTGAAAAAATGGTGTTTAGCTTTCTCAGGATAATTTACTAGGAGTATCTGTACCTACAAAGAATGTTGGGATCTTAATATTCCATGTGAGGGGAAAATATTGCTGGCATGTGGCTTAAAAAGAAAGCAGAACTTGTTCAGGATTTTTCCCTGCTCCTCCCCCAATATTTGGTTTTGGGAGTAGGTTCTTCCTGCCAAAACTTGTCTCAATGTTTCTAGAAATGTAGAAAACAGTTGCTTTATAGACTACCTCAGCTCTTGAGTTAATGAAAGGCTTCTTTGTCCACAGTTTTGTATTCAGAAAAAAATGTGTCTTAGCAGTCAGTTTTAATAGAAAAATAAGCAGGAAAGAAGAGGTGGAGTTGAAAAGAAAATGATTACTCTGACTTATGGTACTTTATTTGAAAGCTGCATGAGAAGAATATGTGCAGAGTTTTAAGTGATGGATGCACAGTTCACTGATAAGTTAGAGCTGTAAACTTTAAGCTTTTTAAAAAAAAATCAAAAGAAGTTTGCAGCAACCTGGGAGGCTGAGAGTAACTTCATCTGCACGATCGAGGTCCAGTGGCCAAATATTCAGTTCACATGTCAGGATCCAGACAGATTTTAGTGCAACATTGAGAACCAGTTTCTTGAAGCAACACAAGAACAACAGACTGGTATTTGCCAGCTGCATGCAACCTGAATTAATGGTCAGTGCAGGCTGAGAGAGACAAGGACACCATATTTTATCCTCAATACTTAGAAAACTGGTAGCAGTAGAACCCAGCATGGTTATTTGAAATTAGACTATGGCGTCATGATTTATTCATAAGCCAGAGAGCAAGGAGAAATAATGTTGTCATTGTAAGGGATTAGAGCTGAGCTCTGTCTAATACCATTGATTGTTTCTGAAACCATCCAAAAAGTTTTGTGCCACGTAGGTGTGAACTGAAGTGAGATTTAGACTGTAAAAACAAAGTCACCTCGTGTCAAGAAATTTGGTTAACACCCAAGACAAAAGATTTCCTTTTGTTTGAAAGATTTTTAGCAAGGCTCCCAGAAGAGTGATAATGTACATGGAATGGTCAAGTGTGTCCTTGCATATGAAATTCTTTCACTTGTTTATATCTTTATCTCATGATCTTTCTATAAAATCTGTAATCTAGTCTTCTGAATAATCATTTTTGATCTCCCTTCAGTTTTCCATCTTCCAAGTGAAACCCTCTGTCCTGCCCCATCTCTCAGATTTTACAAGAGGTTTCTGATACACCTCTTCACTGTGTGCCAATCGGAAGCGTTTCAGTTGCTCCCTAATCATCACATCCTGTAGTAATTGTCATCAGTGACTTGATTTCAGGTGGCAGCTGATTGCTGTGAGATAGTGAGTCAGTGACGTTTTGATAATTACCAGGCTCTTGTTTTTCTGTGTCTGCTTCTCTCCTTTACACCCTTCTATAGTTCAGTTTTCTTTTTTCTGCTTTAAACATCACCTCTGAAAACACCAATCCCATTAAGATGAGAAATCCGTAGAACAGAGAAGATATAAAGGGCATGTTAAAATGGATGAGGAGCTTAATGGTGAAGCCAGGGAATGATTTTTATCTTTAAATGCTGCTAATGGATTAGTTATTTGTGTAGTTCAAGTAAAGCTCATTTGCTGGTATCTGGGAGCAGCCTGCTCAGCAATAAGTAACTAAGGCTTCCTTTGCTCTTGGAATTTCAACTTCCATTTTTATTCTTCCCTGCACACCTTTAGTAACAAGCTTGTATTTATATCCAGTACAATATGGCATTACTCTCCCTCTTGCCCTCAAAAAATTATTTTGTCTGGTTTTTCTCATCTAAATGCATCTTGTAGTTGGTAGAGTTTAGGGATTCACTGTACCCAAGTTTTTCTCAGGTCTTTGCAGGAGTTTGTCTTCCCTGTTTCAAACACAGTTTATTTTCAAATGCTTCATCTGAGTACTTGGAGTCTTCTCACACTCATCACGTTGCTGCTAGTGGGGCACTACTGTGTGATATACCCTGAGATTGCTTAATAATTACTGCATTAAGTACTAACCACAGGCAATGAGGATTTTGGTTTTATTCTAAACCTTTTCAGCAGAGGTTTTGATAATTTATCTCTGTCTCTGCAGCTTTTGACAATACAACAGAAAAGAGTACTTAGGAATTTGCTTCTGTTTCTGTGGAAATAGATCTCCCAGGACGAGAACAAACAGCAGGAATCAGAGTAGTTCATGAAATATTGAGAGTGATTATCCCTAAATGCATTGCCGGCCTTATGGCACAGAAATATTTCTTTCTAATGGATATGCAGTTGAAGGAGAGAATCAAATTTATGTAAATATGTTTGCCAACTTTAGCATTAAGGGTTTTCTGAGAACTGTTGTTTCAGTTGCAGATAAGATTAAGAGTAATTTCTCTGCTTGGGAATAATTGTAAAAAACCCAAAATCTGTGGAATTAACAACTTGGATTTTCTGAGTCTGGGGAAAAAGAAAACATGTTCCCTACACCCCTCTGAAAATCTCATCTGGTTTCCAGGGAGAGGGTACTTGTGTAGGAGTGCCAGGCTTACCTGATGTACCTTATGGCAGATCAAATAAGGTGTTGAATGAGGAGAAAGATTAAATTTGACACCACAGTTGTCTCCAGACTAATCAGAAGCGCTGGGGAGCCAGAATTATTTGGAAGAGTACTGGCCAAGGAATGGGGGGGATATCTGAAATGCTTGGAATGTTTCATCACAATAGTAGTAGGAATTCTTCATGGGGGCCTTCATCTCTTTGGCAGGAGGAGACCTGGGGAGGGAGATGCGTCTTTCTGAGCCAGCTGTGGTGCTTTTGTCTCAAGACCACTGTCATTCTCTGTGGGTGTATTGGCTGGTATGAAGATAGGAAGTGAAGCTGTGCCTTCCTGGGGAAAGCCATTCAGCTTTGCTCCCATGGATACCCTGTCTAATAGTTTATGGCTCAGCCCTTTATGTCTGATTTCTGTGTCTTCAGGAGATCTGAATGTCTTCCATTTTCTCCTGCTGCTTTATGTGAAGCAGAGCTTAAAAACAAACCAAAAACAACACACTTCGCAGTTGAAGCTTCTGTGGGAATTATCGTAATAACTACAATAACTGTAACCTTAATCTCTTTTGGATGGGTTTGTGGTGTGTTTTCCCCTGCTGTGTATTTAAAAACTTCTTTCATTTGCAGTTTAAGATCTTAAATGTACCGATGTCTTCCCAACTTGCGGCAAACCACTGGAACCAACAACAAGCGGAGCAGGAGGAGAGGATGAGGATGAAAAAGCTCACTTTGGATATCAATGAACGGCAAGAACAAGAGGACTACCAGGGTAAGAGAATCATCAAGGATTTAGTTTTCATTTTCAGGGGATGCAGAAAATATTTCTTATGATGATTGGCAGCTGAAGTTGTGAATATTGATTGGCAGCACTTAAGAAAACCTGTACTTTGGTTTCAGTCGTTCCTTGTTTACTCCCTGGTCTTTGTACCAACTTTTTTATAGCTCTTCCATGAAAGGGAGTTTTCAAGTGGGTCTCAAATTTCAGGATTTTCCTTTATTTTGGGAAAGGAGAAGAACCAAGATTGTTTCTTTAAAAACAAGATAACACAAAATTAATCTGATGTTTGGTGCAAGACAGTTGAGTCGAATACAAGATGAATTCTGTGCAACCTAAACACTGCTTTTAAGCTATTAATAGGTATTTTACATATTAATAGTATTTAGACTCTTCATTAGTCTTGCTGAGACTTGCAAGTACTGAGGTAACCTTCACCCGAGAAATACAAGCTGTCACCTCAGCTTCATATTGTTAAAGTTGTAAGAGTCCTCAAATCTGGAGCATCAGAATATATTAACAAAATGAAGGTTTCATACAAGGTACGTGATGTAATTTGTTTTTTTAAGATATGCAAGTCAGGCATTTTGGAACCAGGACAGATTGAAGCAAACAGTTAATACAGCAGATCATACAAGTCCCTGAAATGGTGCACTTGATGTGTTTAGTTGTTGGGTGGTTTGTTTTGCGTTGCTTTTATTTCAAATTCAGCTTTCCTTGACTTACTCAGAGAGTAACCAAAGCCAGAGCAGTAAAACTGGTGGTATTCAGCTCTTATGATAGTGTTTCCATTGAGTATCTGCAAAGTTCTTGCTCTGTTTTTTTGCAAAGGTGTTGCAGCCTGGTGGTAATCACAGTATAAGTAGTTAATTAGCAGGAAATCTCATTGAAGGTGTTTAGTGAAAGGTCATTGTTCATCAAGAAATGGGAAATAATTAAATTAAAGCAGCTCTGATTCTACAATCACTGTGGAATGCAGCACTCCTTGTAGAACTTTGATAGTACCAGAACTAAACTTGTAATTGTAAGAAGAGTATCTTCCCAAGTGAGTGCCTACAGAGCTCTGAAATGGTAACATAAGATATTCCTGGTGTTAAACATGGTCATTTGCTTAAAAACTGCTTTTCTGAGACATGCTGCTCCAATAAAGGCCACTTTATAAAAATGGCAGAGAAAGAGTAGACTCCAAAGTGATACGTTTAACTGCTTTTCTCAGACATTTTTCTGGGTCTTTCCTCGTGAAATGCTTCTGATATTTTTACTGGTGAAGGCATTTGGGTTTTATGCACTGTTGTATGACCTTGTTGATATCTTTAAAGTGAATCTCTTTAATCAGGGATTTTATTGTGAGCAAGGGTGCTTCCTATCCAAAAAAGGAACACGTTGTTTCATTTCTGTTGGACAAAATCAGACAACTGATACCAGCTGATAACCAGTAATATACAATTTTTTTATAATTTTCTCATGGATTTTCTAGGTGTTAAACCACAGGAGGAAAATCAACATAGAAGAAAAAGGGTTTTTTTCATAGCTGACATCAGGTTTTTTAACAGTTGTTGATTCATCTTATTAACCTGAGTAATATACAGAGTAAAACCAAACTAAAAAGGACCTTTTAATCAGGTTAAATTAAACAGGCCAACTCACATTCCTCTTTAAATTACTTTTTATTTAGATTTTGAGCAGCTGATTGTTACTTTTGAAGAGTCAGCTTGTCTGTAGCAGGTTGGTAGTTACCCATTGAAAGAAAGAGTTGGGTTTAAATTTCTGTTTCAAGCTTTGAAGTTACCTGGGGAGGAAGAAACCTCCATTTCTGGAAGAATGCCTCAGGGTTGTCCCAGTGTTTGCCAGACACTTGTGTTTTTTCATCTGCACGGGGTAACTAATAGATGGAGATTCACCATTGCACTTCAAAGTAGTATCAGATAATGATTTAATACTTCAGCAAAGTTTATTGTATTACAAACATTTTTTAATTTAAAGGGATATTAGGAACTGGGTGGCTCTCTAGACTGGTACTTTTCTGTGTAGGTTATTTTTTGATTCACTAAAACCAAAGAGATTTGGGGATGTGCCTCCAGCCTGGATAACACATTGTGCTTCCCTGCCATCCCTGCCTTCTGTTCCCCACTTCAGTACTGACCTTCCCAGTTACTGAGTCCTCACAAACCCTGGTACTTCCTTTCACCTGCCCTGTGGAGAACAGGAGAGACAGACATGCATGTACTTGTTCATTCATTGCTTCCAGCACCTGCCTGCCCATGTACCCTCATCTCCTGATTTCCTTCCTGAGTCTCCTCATTGCCCCTGGAGATTCTTCTTGGCACACAGGATTGTTTGGGAGGAGCTGTTTCCTGGTGTTTACAAACATGGGCTGTGGCTTTCTTTGCCTCTGCCAGCTGTTGAAAGGGAGTGTACAGAGCATGAATACAAGGGCTACTGTCTGTTGACACCAATATTGTATATTAAATCAGTCACAATTTCCCAGTTTCTCAAGGATTGGGTGGATAAATTACTGAGAGCTTCCCCTGCATTGAATTCCATAAATAGTGAGAAAACCTCGTCAGTCTCTAGTTCTGTCCTGTGCGAGTCACGGAGAGCAGTAGAGGTGTGTGTGTAGCAGATGATGGGTGTGTGTCTCCAATGAGATTGCCAAAGATTAGAGAACCAGACAGAGCAGACTTTCAAACATAATCTGTTTAACAGCTTATTCCACTTTTCCCCTTCATTCATCCCATCTGTCTGTTTGCTGAGTAATGTATAGCCTTGCACAGGTGGACTGTCAGAAATACTTTCCATTAGATGCACTAACATATGGGCCAGGGTTATGTGCTGGTTCCTGTGATGTATTTGTAATTATATTGGCTCCTTTATAGCCATTAACTTGGCCTGGTAAAGAGATGTTTTTTATCATTAAAAAAATGAAATGAAATTTTAGAAATTAAGTTTTACTAAATCCCTAAATTCAATACTACTATGGTTTAAACTGCCAAAAGTTGGGTGTCCAGGGCTGAGCTGGGTAGTGTAGGCTACTCTCTGCACACACCAAGGTTTTCCTCCTGATGATAAAGTGAAAAACTCCATCCATGGGACAGCTGGTGCAATGTAGGTCAGCTGAGTCACCTTCTTCAGGTGCCTGTCTTCCCTAGAAAAGGATCCAATTATGCCAAGCTTAGACTTAAATACCTGACTTGAAATGCCTAATTTTAGGACAGGTTTCTTGCTGAGTCTTTAATTGGCAGCAGCATTGTCCGGTTGTTCCTATTTCAGGGAGGTTTAATGTTGAGGCCTCTCATGCTGCTGTGAGTCTGTCCCTGATCATCGATGGAGAAAGTGGTGGCTGGTGTGTTTAGAGAGAAAAGGTCACAGGCCCTTTCTTAAGCACCTGTGATGAAAACCATTGCTGGCAGTTCCTTCTGTAGGAACACCTGGAAATGCAAGTTCATACTGTGGGGTAGTTTGGGTTTGTCAAGGCTGTCGACACAGTTTAGTAACTTCTTTTAATTCTCTGCTGTGGAATAACTTGAGGAGTGTCAAGTCTATAGAAAAGTGTAAGTAAGGTCTGTTTTACTGAATGTCGGTGAAATGTGCTTGTAAATTCCTCTGTAAAAACATGCATAGGACATGTCCTTAACTTCCTCCTGTCTGCAATTCCAGAAATGCTGCAGTCTCTGGCACAGCGTCCGGCTCCAGCAAATACTAATCGGGAGCGGCGGCCTCGTTACCAGCATCCGAAGGGAGCACCTAATGCTGATCTAATCTTTAAAACCGGTGGGAGGTAGGACAGTCTTCCCTTAAATGTGGTAATTCTGGTTCTAGGCAAGTAATTACCTTCATAATTGCAACAGATAATGATCTGTGTAGTGGAGTGGGTTGGTTATTCCTTCCATTCTGAAGCATTCTGTTAAAAAACTGAGCAGTGCTTTGTGCTTCCAGGACAGTGTCTGTGAATACCTCCCTGACAAGGGTTTGGAAGCCAGAGGATTATTTTCAGTTGTCAAATGGCTGGTAGAATCTAAGCCTGTTTTTTGTAGGGGAAAAGATGCAAGTCTGCTTTCTTGGGGGGTGGTATTTTTGAGTATCTAGAGACATTCCCATTATGCTGTTACTGCTTGGGGAGATTGACAAGCTATTCCTCTGCATTTGATGCCCTGAATGGAAAGTAAATACAGTAAAGGTGGTGAGCAGGGAGGATAACTTTCAATTTATGGTGTGCAAGAGCGTACCAAACCCAGTATTAACATGAAAAGAGTCATTTCAGATTGCCTGATAGTTGTTCTGAGGCTTTAATATATCTGAGTGTCTTTTCTCACTTGGAGTAAGCTTGCAAATAAACCATTAAATTAACCCTGCAGCACAAATTTGAATAGACAGAGTTTCAGGTGAAACACAGACTTGCTTTCATGTTTCTCCTTTCTTTGCAAGTTCATTTTGAAGGTGGATGGATGGGAACAGGAACTGTGAAGGGACAGTTTGCCTGCTCATGGTTCTGTCTCTGTAAAATGCAAATAATGTAATGTGTTGATCCTGTGTTCCAGTAGTATTGACAACTTCATGGAACACATTTATAGTCATTTTGTAGTGTCCTGATAATCACTCTGATTGCAGTGACTCAGTGACTGCACTGAGACCCCATAGAGATACTGCTTGTACAAAAAAAAAACACCAACCAAAACCTTTCTTTTTCAAGAGATTGCAATTTAATTGCTTTTTAAAAAATGAACTAGATGTAACTCAATAAAATGAGCAGTGTTTTCGATTTCGTTTTTTCATATCACTGTGGCCTAATGCTGTCCTAGAAATACAAACTGTTCAGTTACACTGAATTGCCACAACACTTGCAGGTGTTTCATAAATAACTGTGCAATCTTCTGTTCTTTCAGTCATCTTTCCCAAAGGCCTTGAACCTGCATGAGGAGCACACTGCAGTTATTCTTTAAGTACAGCAGCTAGACCAGTAGATGTGATATTTGCAGATTTCTTTTAAATGCAGTTCTTTAGAAAACCTTTTATTTTCAGATGTTCTGGGGAAAGTATAATTTAGGACTTCCCTGTGAAGTAGGTCAGACGTTGTCCAGCAAACAGTTTGAGTAGTGTTTGCTTGTTCCAACAGCTGTACCATGTGTTTCCAGTTCTGATGTAGTTTTGTGTTGTGTAATTTACTCTTTGTTCCTTGTAATCCATGAGCTCCTTAGAACAGAGACCAGGACGTTTGTTTTAGCAGGTGTATTTTATGTGTTGTGTACTGCAGTGCTCTGCCTTGCAGTCATACCTCGATTGAGTCATCTCAGCCTGCAGGAAGGGAATGTGACTTTTCTTAACTCCAGCTGAAAGATCAGTCTGGGTCCACCAATGGCTTCCCACTGGCATAGATGGTCACCTACACTTTAGGGTTTCTGATTTGTAGGATATATTGAAGATTGTCTTCTTTGCCTGGTCTGTACCCAGGCTACCTTCAGGTTTTAGTTGTTACTCTGTAGATTCTGAGGACACCAGAGTATCTTGCTGATAGCAAATAGGAACTGGGCTGTTAATTTTGGAACCTGTTTGGAGCAGGTTTCCCATTCCTACATGGCAGAACCACTGTGTGTAATACAGTTGTTACCACTTCCATAAGTGCACTGTGTTGTGTTGCCGCTTCTTTGTAACTGAAGATGACTGATGTTATTGTCTTGCAATAATAACTGAAACTGATTAGAAATAGTAATTTGTTGCTTTCTTTAAGGAGTGCAACTTTCTATTTTAAATTTCCTGAGATTAGGAATAATCTGTTTGATTCCAGTGTAAAATACAGCCTGAGAGGTTCTGATAGCCAAGGTATGGATGAGCCTTTCTTGCAATTCAGGTAATGTTAATAGTAGAGAAATAAGGTAGTTGTTTTTACCTTTGCTTTTCTGTTGCTAAACATGTCCTAAGCACCGTGTTTCAAACACCTTTTAGACAGTTAAATCTGAATCTACCTATTGGAACAGTTGATTTCAGCAGTTAATGAAGGCAGCATTGGGTTTTTCCATGTTTTTGGCCTTGAACGGCTGGATCTCACTGATCAATTAGCCCTATATACTTAAAAAAAAAAAAGCAAAAACAAAACAAGAGAGATCTTCTGCAGTGTTTACTTCGTTTGTCATCTGTTCATGTCCTTTTTCTGTATTGAAGTGAATGCAGTGAGATTTACAGGCTTTGTCAGGTTTCTTACTACTTGGCATGTGCAAAAGGCTGGATCAAAAATTGGAGTTTCTTGCTGTTTGTGTGGAATTGCCTGCTTGTATTGCCTCAGGTTTTGAGACCTGCTAATCCTGTAAGGTGGAGATTCTTTCTGGGACTTGTGCATTTAAGCCTGACTGGCCTTAAAAGATAATTTACTGTGACTCCATTAAAAGTAGGGTTCCTTGATTTGCTTCAGCAGCACAGGGAAGACAACAATTTTCTCTCTTGCCTCCAGTTCTGTAGCATTTGTGTGTTTAAGAGAGGACTTTGGCTCTCAGGCTGTTAAACTGATACCTTCAGGAAACAAAATTTACTAAAAAATTTTTTTAGTGATGGGATTATCATGAAAATAGACTTACAGTTATGAAAAGCCTCTCATTTAAAAAAAAATAGTGCTTTTCCTCTGTTAAAAGAGGATTGAGATCCATTAAATGGCTTCATTTTAAAGTGAAATTAAAATAACCACATTATATAAAATCCATTTAAAAATATTGATTACCAAGAAAGAAAAAAGAATTACAGTGAGAAATTTGACTATAGAGAAACAGGCCTTAACAAGGTGTTGTATCTTGTTAAATCTCTCCTTATTAAAAGCAGTAACCTTAAAACTCACTGGTGCTTTGGAATTACAGTAGAGAGGGGCCTGCCTGTGTGCACAGACCCTCTGGGGATGCAGGTGGAAGCTGGGAAACTAAATGATGTTCCAGTTAAGTGGTGACTTTAGGTTTCCTGTTTGCATCTGACTCTTACTTCTCTTTAACCCGTTTAATAAAGAAAAATGAAGCATAACAGTAATAACAGGATGCTGGGCTTTTATTAGCTAAATATTCCCATCATAGGATATTGCATTAATGCTGAAAAATCCGAGTATGGATAATAAGGAAAAATAGGCATTTAACGTAATTTCCTGTTTCAGCTACTGGACAAACAGACTTCATACATCACCTGTCATGTAGCTGATGCACTGACCAAAACTATAAAAATGAAGCTTTGAATTCAGTTCTTACTGAGATGAGCCTTTTAAGCACAGCTGAGACATTCCAACCCTCCTTTCCAGCTGTCTCAGGGAAGGAAAGTCCAGGGTAGGGATATTGGAGCAGGGCCTTGGTTCCAAACCTGCAGCTTCTTCTGTTAGACTGCCCTGGAACTGAAGGAAGATGAGTAAGAAAGGCCTCATGTGTTTGCCTGGGTGAGATGGTGTTTCTTGGGCTCTGTTAATGTGAGTGTCTGACCCAGACAGCAGATGTGGAGGGAGACCTGATCACAGCTATGTTTTAGAGGCAAAGGAAGGCAAAATTGTATTTATTAGCCATATTCATTTATAAAGAGTCTGTGTTTAAAAGAGTTCTTTCAATATAAATAGCAATGGCAATCAAAGAAAACTCCCTGCAGTCTTACGGCCCTCTGGAAACCAAATACCAATGCCTAAAACACCTTCCAGCTCCCAGCCCACTCTGCACACTGTGACTTTGACTTGTCTTTGTCAGGGCATTTTATTTTTGATGAACAGATAAAAGTATAAAATACCTTGCACTAATTAAGATTCTCTTAGGTCAGTCCAGCTTTTGTGGGTTATTTGAATTTGTAATGTTCACCGTATGGAAGTTTATAATTCAGATTTGTTAGGGAATTACATGGACACCTTGGTATTTTCTATTTCATGTTCCTGGTTTTGGTTAATGTGATTAGGGGAGAGAGAACAAAGAGCATCAAAGCTGAGATTAGTCATGAAAAGCAGAGTAGTGAGTTGGGAGAGGAGGTGTTTGGAGAAGGAAGTTTGTGAAGGAATTATGAAGAAATACAGTACTGTAGACATGCAGAGAGCTTTGGGATTGGAGGGCATGAGGGCATTAGGGAGAAGTGTGAAATCTGACTTCAAAGGTCTCACATCTTAAGAAAAAGATGATTATTGTGATCTTGTGATGTCAGCAGCATGCAGAAGGGACTTGCTTATCGATGTTCTCCTGGGCACTCTCAGTTTAAACTGCAACGTCTTGCTGACTTAGCTCTCTCAGCTTCATCTTTGTAATGGATTTGGGATTATTCCACAGCCTATACAATGGTGTGATATTTCTGTGTGTTTTCACAGATTCCAGTTTCTACTCCAGCCATGGTCAGATTCAGGTGGTTCTCTGTATTTCTCTGCCATACAGTATGTGGGCAGAGTTTGTGCTCAGCAGTGGCATGAGAAGCTGACTCTGTGATTTTTATACAAATTAATAACTGTGTCAGTAGCAGGAAGGGAAGTGGGAGAAGGAGAGATTGCAGAAAATTGATTGATTTTCCACATAGAGTTCAAGACGGGTTTAATTACAACTGTGTGCTGAGTTTGACCTTGCCCAGTACAGGTTTGGATTGAGTTTACTAGTTCAGACAGAAGTGTGAAATACCTGGTTTGGGAAAAACTACTACTAAGATTTTTGGCAGCAGCACCTTGCTGTAATCACTGAAACACTGCTCTGCCACCAGCACGTCCTGGCAGCTGCTGGTTTGGGTGAGAGGCATTTGTACAAAATCAGATACGTGCAGCCAGTCCCAGCCCTTCTCCTTCCTCCTCATCAGCAGTAGAATTATTTTTTAAGGGGAAATGAAGAGGTGAAAGCATGATCCTTCAGTTCAGTGGTGGTTGAAGTGTCTTCTCTGTTCTAACGTTCTTCAAGTGAGATCTTGAGTCTACTAAAAATACCAAAATGAATTGAAGTTCCTTTCTATTGAAAACACGTAGCCAGTGTTCCTGATACCGAGTGTGCCACAAAGAATTGGAGTGTTACATTATGTAACACTAAAAGGTGCTTAAAATCAAATAACAGAAGCAATACTGCAGTGAGTTCTACTGAGGCATCAGCTCAGGACTTCTGGAAAAACACACATAAATAGAACACACAAATCCTGGATATCAGAGCAAAGCAGCACGTGCAAATACAGGAGTATTATGAAAGCCTCATCTGGTACAGGAGATGCAGAAGTTATTGTGTCCAGTTAAGATACCTGTAACATTTTTCTTGCAAGATTTTCAGTAAAAAACAGGTTTAAATGAAATGACTTTTTTGGAAACACTTGTGGTTTACGCACTGATGTAAAGAAACATGAACTGTTGTGTTTACATGGTAAAAGATGTGTGTGGGTAGCCCTGGAGATTTCTTGTAAATGTTAAAGTTTTACTTTGCTGTGTATTATTAATTTTAATTTGCTGTCTAGAATCCAGCTGAAAACCAGCCCAGCTACAGTCACTGGCTGTTGTTCTTGAGATAACTAAATGTGTGTGTGACTTCTTTTGTGTAGAGATGTGTTTCATGAACAAGGGATGATGAAAGATTTTAATACAAATGCTGACTCTAAAAAGGTTCTAACCAATTATTTGCCTGTGAAAAGCCCTCTGTAACATTTCTGCAGGACTTCTAAGTGTTAAGAAACTCCACAGAAAGATGAAAACTCTTTAAAGTAACTTGTTTTTCAGCAAATTCACAGCTCAGCTTCAGTACTTCAGCATCTCATCCGGGAGGATAAAAGTGCAGATTATCCACCTTCTTTTGGCTGATGTGGCCTTTTGAAGTGTTTGTGCAGGAAACAGAAATACACAGCCTTATGTTAGAGGGCAAAGCAATATCAGAGTGACTGGCAGGTGCTCTAGGTGGCTGCTGGCCCACAGGGTTCTGGTGCTCTCCCTCTGAACTGTGTCCTCTCTCTGTTCTTCCCGCAGGAGACGTTGATCCAGCAGCCGGTGTCATTTCATTAGGTCCTGTATCTCTGGTGTTGTGGAGTCCTCCAGCGATTAAACGAGAGCAATGGACACATCTCAGCATGTCAGTCTAGAGCGTTCAGAAAACCTGGGACAGGCTGGGGCCGTGGGGCAGAAAGAGCAGCCTCCCCTCTCCCCCCCCACTCCCCCCAAAAAAAGCTTTTTGTTATGGGAACCGCGTTGAGGGTTAATCTCCTGGGAGCAGAAGTCAGTGAACGAGGTGGTGAACTTGGCCGGCTCGCTGAAAGCGGAGATCAGCCAGAAGTTCAGACAGATGACACTGGAACGGGAAAGGTCTTTGGCAGCTCCATGTGCAGGAAAACAAAGCTCTGAACTCACCACAAGTTCTGTAATCTCCGCATGGAGCACTCAGTGTTGGAAGAATGTTCTTTGGGGGCTGCAGATCTACAGTAGGAATGCGTAGAGCAAATGGCAGAATCCAAAAGGAACCCCTGACAAGTAGGATAACTTCTCAAACACTCCTCAGTGAGGACGCTCTCGGTTAAGGAAGAGCCTTTTGCTGCCAGATGCATGAGAAAGGGGGTGGGGAGGGGTGAAAAACTGAAGAGCTAAGGAGGTAAAATGTCTGTTAAGGTTTAAAATAGAAAGTGAAGTTGATGAACACGGGGTGTTGACTCGTACTGCTTGGAACAGCCTGACACCAGCCTAAGGACAGGGATATAGTTGAGCCCATTGTATGTATCATTGAAAACCAAAATGTGCCAGTCAGCATAACAGGAGGATGTCAAGGAGTGGATCCAAATACCTTGTTGATCTTCATGGGTTGATAAGCCTCTGTGTCTATTGAAACAAACAAAAAAAGTTTAAAAAAAAAAGATTTAAGTCTGGAAGCAAGTCGAATATTTTTTTTTCTAAGTAGAAATGAGTTTTCTTGGTCTGTTTCTGACAATCTGTTATTTATTAGCATAGGGTTTTGTTTGCTTTCAGGTAGAGGTAGTTCATTGAGTTAAGGAGCTCATCTGTATGTTACTACTAATTCTTTTTTCTAGCTCTTTTAAAATCCTTTTTACCACTGGTTTTGGTTTCTGCATGTAGGAAGAGAGACTTGTACAATTGTAACATTTCATACAGAAATGCCGCCCGATCTTCACCAGCTTCAGAAATCTGACCTTTGCCAATGCTGCAATAAAGTGTTGTAATTTAGAGTCGTGTCTGTCTCGTGACATTCGCTTTGTTTTGGAGGGTTTGTGGTCTGTCATGGGTCCAGTTTGGACAGGAATTCCAGGTCTTTGATTCAAGCCTTACGTGATCCTTTTCATATTTTTTTTTTCCACATGAAAATCATGGGTATGTTTATTAATCACATTTGTAACTCTGAGCTCCTCCAGGAATGTCTCCTGCAGCAATATGACCATATCCACTGGTCAAATCCAATTTCTGCTTCCCTGCTGAACAATGCCTACCAATTCCTAATAGCAAATTAAGCATCTAATTGTGGTTCAAACTAAAACCAACTTCCTTTTCTCAGCGTGCTGCTTAGTTTAAAAAGCATTTAATTTATCCAGATTGAAGAACTGCATAAAAATAAAACATTAGCCCTGTTCTGTATGTGCCAGTCCAATACCTTGGATGGAATTGGGATCAATGGAAATATCTTTATAAAATTATTTGCTAAAAATAATTTGTGGTCATCTGAGGATTTCCTTGACTTCAAACTGAAATCAAAAAACAATCCAGTGAAACCTTTTGAGGTTTAATTTTAAAATTAATAATTCTAATGTTATGCTGAATAAAAACTTCAGAGGTCATTGTGAGTGAAACAATAGGGGTTGAATGTATGGGGCCAAAATTTTAGCATGGCCTGTTAAGGAGTGATGCTTTAAAGTAAAAGAGGGTCAATTTATATAGACATAAGGAAGAAATTTTTTACAATGAGGGTGGTGAAACACTGGCACAGGTTTCCCAGCGAGGTGGTGGATGCCCCATCCCTGGAAACATTCAAGGTTTCAACCTGATCTGCAATGAGCAGGAACGTCTTCAACCAGAGGAGTTAAACTGGTTGACCTTTAGAGGTTCCTTCCAACCCAAACCATTCTATGAGATGCAGAAAAAAATTAAAATTGCATCCTATTTATCCTTTGCCTTCCTGTTTGCTGGCCCCACACTCTCGTGATCCATGTGCAGGTTGTTGTTGCAGGGATTGCACGGCTCCCTCTCGTGTCATTAAAACACTTTGTCTTCCTTTAAAGAGTATTTAATTAAAATGATGGGGTGTGCAGTCTGGGTTTAATACAGGGATAGGGGAACAACCTATACTTTGGTCATTGTCACCTATGAATATTGCTGCAGGATACGTATTTTAATTACTGAAATCGTGTTTAATATCATTACTTCTCTTTCCCTACAGTGCAGTGACCCAGGTCACTGGAGAAATCATCCCAAGTTCAGCCTGTGGCACTTTTTGATGGGGCAGAGGATGTTCCTTTGGGACCATTTCTCCCGGGATGCTGGTGGAAGGTGTCTGCAGCAGTGTTCTTGAGTGGGCATGGAAGGAGTTAAGTCTGGGAAAACATGCATAGATGGAGGAGAAATCATGTCCTTGATTTTGTAAAAGATCCCTGTTATCTTACCGTTCTGTGGAAGGAATTTGGACTGAAGTCAGACCCTGGAGTTGTGTCTTTGCTGATGGGAGGCTCATGGAGCTGCCTCGCTGACAGACACAAAGTGCTGCAGGGTGGTATTCAACAGTTTTTGTGCTTCAGTTTTTGATGGGCATTTCCCACACCTCTGAAGCCTCTAAAGCTCCAGGCAGGGACTGGGGGAATGAAGTCCTTCCCACTGTAGGAGACAAGTTTGTTACCATCTGAGGAGCCTGAGCATGTGTAAGTCCATGGGAACCTGGCAAAATGTCCCTAAGGGCATCCCAGAGGCTGGAGCAACTCTCCTGTGAGGAAAGCCTTGAAAGCTGGAATGGTTCAGCCTGGAGAAGAGAAGGGTTCAGGGAGACCTTGGAGCAGCCTTTCAGCACTTAGAGGGGGCTTAAAGAAAGATGGAGAGAGGCTTCTTAGGGTTTGTAGTGACAGCACAAGGGGCATTGGTTTGAAACTGGGACAAAGTAGGTTTAGATTGAACTTAGGGATGAAATTCTTCTCTGTGAGGGTGGTGAGGCCCTGACAAAGATGCCCAGAGAAGCTGTAGATGCCCCATCCCTGGAAGTGTTCAAGGCCAAGTTGGCTGGAGCCCTGAGCAACCTGATCTCGTGGAAGGTGTGTCCGTGTTTGGGGCAGAGGGGTTGGAATTTAAGGTCCCTTCCAACCCAAACCATTCCATGCTTTATGGCACATCACTTGAAAGCCTGTTGGAGCTCTGGTGCTGCATTAACCCTTTCTGTGGGATGGAGCTAAGGTGGCTGGGAAGCTCTGAAATTGGGAATTGATCCAGGAGTGTCAGTACTTGCAGGCAACATCTGGTGTTTTTTGGGTGTCTTTCTCTACCTGCAGTGATGTGACAAAAAAAAAGCTAGAAATCTTTTATTTTTTCATGAATTGCTGAGTTTTCAGATTTGCCATAATTTCACCTTCCCAGGCCTTCAGCACAAGAATTGTGCTGCTGTTTCTGTTATGTAGGTAAAAATACTGTATACAAGTGCTTGGATGCACACGCACCACAGCACGCACATAATGCAAATTTGTGTATATTAAGGCTTAGAAAACTACCTCTGTATTGTGGACTCTCTCTCGTTTCCTCAAATTCTCAGCATTTTTCTACTTGCCCGCTCTGGCAGAGCAGTAATTGTGTGCTTGGCACGGCAGCAGGATGAGCTGTAAGGAGCTGCCGTGTCCGGCTCCGGCACTTTGCTGACACAGCCCTCTCTGCTTTACGTGGAATGTGTTTGACTGAAGTCACTGTGGTAAATGAGAAGTGCTGACTTGGGAACCAGCCCGGGATGGGTCTGTGGGCTGGCAGCTCGGCTTTCCCAGCCTGGACAGCTCATCCAAGGGCAGGCAAGGAACACTCCATGCACCTCCGACCCAAAAAACTTCTGGCACAGCTGGGAAGGGTGGCTCGGTGGGAGCACAGAGGGGTGGGAGGTGTGAGTGAAGGTGGATAGACAAAAAAGCAGGTAAACAAACTCAGTAATTACTGTTATCCCCAAAAAGTGGTGCTGTAGCAGTAGGACTACATGTCCTCACCAGGAGAGTGAATGTTTTCTAAAGAAACCCATCAATGAGGTTTCCATGAGCCTGCTGCTGCCCCCTGGTAAATACATCAGTCTTTTCTTTATTTCTTTCCCTTCTTTGATCTGCCTCACTAATTTGTTCCACACTGAGGTTTTCCTCAGCCGTTCTGCCCTGCTGAAGATGCTTCTCTGAGATGACACTTTGCTGTCTCTTCTCAGAACTCCACTATAAATAGGTTTTTTTCCAACCACTCCTAAGGAAATCCCAGTGTACTGGGAGTAGGAAACTATTTGAGCAAGAATCAAACAAATGGGCAAATGTCAAAATATTTACTTGTATTGTTTGAACTATAAACTTTGCTTTTAAGTTATTATTGTCAGGTTATGATTGTGCCATTAAAACACTTGGTGTTTATGATCCTTGTTACAAGAACAAACAGGATTCTGTAGAAAAGCCTCTCTCCCTCCTTCCTTCCTTCCTTCCTTCCTTCCTTCCATTACCTGGATCCAAGACGTCAGGCAAATAAAAAAAGTGGTTGAGGCACTTAAAAAGAAGGAAGACATTTAGATATTGCTGATGTTTATTTGTTCTCTGACATTTACCTGCAGGAACAAGGTTTCTGTTGTGTGAGGGATAAAGGGGAGCAATGTTTTCTGCTGGGAACAAGTCATAGTTGACAGCCCAAGCGCTTGAAAACTTTGTTATGTTTAGCACTTAGTTGTTCTGGGGGTGTTTTTTGCAGTTTTTTGGTAGTACCCCATCACAGTCTCTCAATGTGTTTCGCAGCCCTAATGCTCCCAAGTGGGCTCTGGGAGTGATCCTGGGTGCTGGTGATGCTCCTCTCACTCCAGGTACTGCCCAGCTCTGGAGAAAGCCGGGGCTGACTGTTTTGGGTCCCGTGGCTGCAGAAGGTACCTGGCTGCAGTCTCTGCTGCCTCCCTTTGATGTAAGTTACCCTGCTCAGGACTGTGGTTTCCCACCTGCTGGTCCTTCCTCCTGGGACTTAAAGCCACCACGTAGTCCCTTTAAAAGCCTGGTTAACTTGGTTGAATCAAACCACATATCCTCATTTTGGAGATAGGCATCAATTTATTTCTTTAAGGTCCCTTCCAACCCAAGCCTTTCTACTGTTCCGAACCCTTGGCTGACTTCTTGGGCAGCTCCTGGTTGGAAACAGCACTGCTGTGGAAGAGCAGTGACTGAGTGACTTGTGACCATCTCTCCTGAGTCCTCCTTGCTGTGCCAGTATCCAATTTTTAAAATTATCTATGCTATATATATTATAAATATACACATGCACACATCTCTTGTACATCTGTTCATGGTGAGCTAAAGATGAGAAGTTCTCTCCTGGGAAGCAAGACGTGAACACATCAGGAAGGCTTTCATAACCCACCTGAAGGGAGGTTTGGTCTCCACTGTATTAATCCAGTAAATGGTTATTAAATTGGTACCCATTGCTGGAAGTTGCATCCCTGGAGCAATGGAAATGAAGATAAAAAAGTTGTCAGAGGGATCTCAGAGGCAGCTTTGGCTTTTATTATCTCTGCTCTGAGAAGCTTTTAATGTGGAGATGGGGGTTGCAGCTTCCTCCTTGGGCTCAGGGCAGGAAGAGCCTTTTCCTGGGAGGAAGACACAGCTTCTGTCCACTTTTCTCCAGGAATTCAGCCGAGCTCTTCCAGGCAGACACCAGTTCCTCATCCCCCATGTGGCAGACTTTCTCTTCCAACGGAAAGCTGGATGCAACAGCAGGACTTACACAGTCTAACTCTCCTACTGTAGTGCCCAAGAGGCGTAATTGTGGTTTTTTATTCAGGTTGGTCCCAAATCCCACGCCCATGAAACCAGGAGTTCATTACTGGCTGTGAGTCTCACCTGACGTAAAATCAGAGCAGCTTTGGGGTTCAGAGAAAGCCTCACTGTTGCCTGCAGAGTGTCACAGCAGAGGAAAGTCTCTGCACGGAGCCAAGGGGTTTATTGTAGGATGCACCAGGAATGGCTGTGCTGGGCACACAGTGCCCATTTCCTGGGCTGGAGTGCGCTGGAAAACTCATGCCATAAATAAAAATTAAACCTAATCAGGCAAACAAAAATCCATTTAGGAGGCAGGAAATGTTCCACGGTAATGAAGTTTGTGTCATGAAGCCTGAAGGCCCTGTTGGTCCTCTACCCTTGTGCAGGGTTGGATATTTGAAATAGAAATGCGCTGACAACTGTTTCTGAATAGATGTTTAAATATGAAGACATAATCTCCCTCCTGCCATGGCAGCTTGCAGCAATACTCTTTTCCGTGTGGTGTCATTCCACCCTCTGAGCATCAGTACAATGGGTGGCTTATCTTCGTTAATCAGAGTATGAACAACTCATGGCACACGTGAGCCTGAACTTCCAGGCTGCTGCATTTTCTCCTGGGCTGACAAGGTGATGCTACCAAAGTGGTAGGTGTGGTGGTGGGAAAGGAAGGGTGATTCAGGATTAGTGCATCAGCCTGGGAACTCGAGGGTCAAGCTCATCTCAGCTCTTTTTCCTTGGTTTAACACCATTGCCCTTGTTTCCCAGCTGGAAAATGCAGCCTTGCCTTTCCTTGTGGGAATGGATAAGCAAGCAGAGAACAGATAAAAAAAATTACACAATTTTCTGATGCTGACAAGAACAGAAACTGAGAGTTGAGAGCTTCCTTTGAAATTATGGGAAAAAACACATCAAGAACATTTGATGGTGAAGTTGACCTCCCCAGCCCTGTGAGGAAATGAGCAATCCCGTTATAACAGAGGCTGAATCAGAGAGGGAAGTGACTTGCATGGGAAGCCTCTGTCAGCAGTCAGAGTGGGATGCTGTGATGGAGCACGAGCTGTGCCCAGCAAGGCCTGGGGGCTCCGAGCAGCTCCCTGCTGGCTCTCTAGGTCCAGGGAGGAGCACTGTGCCCTGTCCCACAGCTGCACTGAGCTCAGCCCTGGGCTAAACACGACATGGCTTGACATGGGACATGCCCTGGGGTCCATGTGGGGCTTTGGCAGGCAGTGTAGTGACACTGGGTTAGCTGGGATGTGGTTCTGTGCAGCCCCTCACCAAGAGAAGGGTGATGCTCAGCAGTAACCACGAAGCTGCTCTTCCCCCTGGTTCTGGCTGGTCTCTGGATGGAACATCCCTTGCCTGCCCCAGCCCTGTGTCCTTGGCCTGTCGGTCAGAGGCTTTCCCAGTAACTCCTGTAATCTGTTTTCAAACTGGGAAAGGGAGAGGAAGGCTGTCCCTGCTCCTCTGCTGCAGCAGCACCCTGGGAAGGGAGAGGCACTTTTCAGTGGGATGGAAGACACTGGTTAGCAATGCTGCCCAGCCCCAGGTGCTCCAGGTGCCTCCGAGCTCCACACAGGGCTGCTAGTGAGCAAATAGGGAGAATTCCACCATAGATAAAGTGAGACAACCCTTTCCTTGTGCCCAGGGCAGTGTCCCAGTGCCTAGGTGACTGCTGGGGCACGTGGCAGGGGCTGAGCTGGTGGGAAGGGCAGCCAAGGTGACACCACTGAAGGATCAGTGGGGACACTGCACTGAGTGAGCCACCCCAAGGGAAGGACTAAAGCCAAAATCTATGTCAGGCCTCAGGCAGCAGCTCAACAGAGTCCTTGGCTGGCTGTAGCACAGGCTTTGGGACTTGGGGCTGTTCCCTGACTTGGTCAAGCAAAAGATTTTATGTATTTAATGTCTTTTAAATTCAAATGTTCAGAATATGGTGCTTTTTAAATGATGAGGGGAAGGGAGGGACCAAACTCAGAACACCTGGTCATTGTTTGCCCCTCAGGTGAGGACACTGTAGCAGCTGCATCTCTTTATGAGGCAGAGACACCCACCTGAGAAGAAACTAATGATCCTGGGTAAGAGCGTCTCAGCAGCTTTGGGAACCACTCAGAATTAGTCTGTGACTCCTGGGGCTCTGTGAAACATTCATTAAAGCTCAGGGGCAGGTGCAAAGATCCATAACAAAAGAGAAATTGAAGCTGAGTTGCTCCCTCCAGCCTGCCAGCTGGTTTATCTACCGATCTTCCTGCCTGTGCAGTTTAATCCTGAAGTTACTGGAGCCTCTCCTGGTTTTCTTTTTTTGGCCAGCTGCAAGTAGCAGCAGGTAATCATGGCCCAGTGGAAAAATACTATTAACAAAAATAATCTTTCCTCGCAGTTCCCTTGAGGTAAGAACATGTCTGACCATTTGGAGATGTAGTCAGTGATGCACCGATGGCTTTTCAGGGAAGGCATTTCCTCATCTGGGAGGAGTCACCTCAAATGGGAAGAGAAACCCCGTTCTGAGGGGAAGAAAAGAGACCAAACAAAACCAAAACACACATGAGAAGGGTGTGTTCCCTTGGAAGGGCCTGGCTCCATCCAGTCTAAGGACCCTCCTTACCTCAGAGGAAAAGTTATTTATAGTTTGGGAGTCAATGCAGGGATGGACTTGTCTGCCTTTGCCTCTGTGTGATGCAGGGATTATCGGAAAGCAAGAGCCAGTCCAGGTAAGGGTGGACTGGTTGACAGAGTCCCTTGGGAAGCAGCCCTGAAGGGCAAAGGATTCCAGGAAGGCTGGATGTGCTTTAAGAAGGAAATCTTGAAGGTGCAGGAGCAGCCATCCCCACACGCCAAAAGATGAGCCAGCAGGGAAGTTGACCAGCTTTGGCTGGAACTTGGGAAAAAGGAGTGAGAAGGGCCAGGTAACTCAGGAGGAACACAAGAACATGGTGAGGTTGTGCAGAGCTAAAGCTTACCTGGAACTTTAACATGGCTACTGCTCTAAAAGCCAAAAAAGAAAAGTTTCTATAAATACATCAGCAACAACAGGAGGGCTGAGGGGAATCTCCAGCCTCTCTTGGGTGCAGGAGGAAACAGTGACAAAGGATGAGGAAAAGGCTGAAGTACTTAATGCTCTCTTTGCCTCAGTCTGTAATAGCAGGATCAGTTATTCTCTGGAATACAGGGATGGGGAACAGAGTGAAGCCCCCATAATCCAAGGGGAAATGGTCAGTGAGCTGCTACAGCACTTGGACACAACCAAGTCCACGGGGCCAATGGGATCCACCCAAGGTTGCTGTGGGAGCTGGTGGAAGTGCTCACTGAGCCACTTCCCATCACTTACCAGCAGTCCTGGCTCAGCCAATGTGATTCCCACCTACAGGAAAGGCTGGAAGGAGGATCCTTGGAACTACAGGCCTGTCAGCCTGACCTCAGTGCCAGGGATGGCCACTGATCATCCTGAGAGCCAGGGGATCAGGTCCAGCCCGCAGGGGTTTGGGAAAGGCAGGTCCTGCCTGACCAACCTGATCTCCTGCTATAACCAGTTGACACTTCAGTGGATGAAGATGTGTCTACCTGGACTTCAGCAAAGCCTTTGAAACTGTCTCCCGTGGTATCCTCCTGGAAAAGTCATCAGCCCACATCTTGGACAGGCTCCTCTCTGCTGGGCCAAGAGATGTCTGGATGGCAGGGAATGGTGCAGGATGGTGCCACATCCCACTGGTGTCTGATCATGTGTGGTGTCCCCCAGGGACCAGTGTTGGGGCCAGTCCTGTTCCATATCTTTACTGTTGACCTGGACAAGGGGACCAAGTGTCCCCTGTGGGAGTCTGCAGGTGACACTAAGGTGGGCAGGATCCATGGGACACTCCTCTCCCTGGGCTGAGCAGTCACAGGAATGACACCAACCAACCAGCCAGCTAAGGAAGGTTGGGATTTTCACCTTGGTGGGTTCAGTTACACAACTTTGAGCTTGTTCAGGACTGGAAGCTTGCTGGGCTAAAACCACCACCTGCCTTCAGCCTCCTACCTTCCCTGGTCCCGTGGTGGATAACACTTTCTGAAGCTGTTTATTTTTATGGGAGAAACCAAATTCTCTGACTGTGTATAAAACAAGCTCAAGAGTCAAAACATCAAAAGCTTCTTCCCAAAGCTGTGGCCACTTGAAAGGCTGAGTGAGGCTTTACCCTCAGCCAGGTGAGGCTCTGTAACCTGGTTTAAGTTTCATTATAGGCTGAGCCAAGTTAAATTCTCTCTCTCTGGCTCCAGGTTGGAGCTGGACACAATTACAAGAGGCCACCTGCCCTGACCTGGTTGAGACATGTACCTGAGCCCTGAGGCAGCCCTAGAAAGCTTGGAGACAGGCTGCTACACCTGCTGATGCTTTTTGGATAACACCAACATCCAACCTCAGGGATAAAAAAGTAGCTCAAGCAATTTATTTTTTTCCTAGAGTGATTTCTGTTCTCTCTCTTATGATGCATATTTGGACAAGTGTTCAACAACACCTGTACACTTATAAAGAAATCCTTCCTCAAAGACAAAGACAGCAAGCACCTGCTCAGGAGGGGTAGGAATATTCTGTAACAGGGAACCTTTACCTGTGCAAGCAGAAAGACTTCAACACTCAGCGGGGTCACACTCACTTCTAGTAACAGCCTTGGAAACAAAGATGTGTTACTCTTCTTTCACATATACAACATTCCTCTTGGAAAGCCATTTTAATAACGCAAACACTGTAAGAGAGAGGCTTTTGTCTAATTCAAACACTGTTCAGGATGAACTTCATGCCTGCAAGGACCCTGGTCACAGCTCCTGCTGCCCAGCAGTGACAATACACATCTCTTGTCAAATATAACCTTTTTTTTGGTGGTTTTGTCCCCCCTCCTTCACCTGGTGTGACAGGATTGAGCTCTGGCTCACACACATCCACAGTTGCAAAACAAAAGGTTATTAAATCAATATTAGCAATTAAGAAGAGTCACCTCCCTCCTCTCAAGGAGGATTCATTCTACTGAGTGACAAAGAACAAAATGCCACCTCCCATCAGCCATCCCTTCATTGGGTTTATCCCAGTTTAATGGATGATTTATCAGATTTGTGCAAGACAGTCACCTCTAACACAAAGGGAAAAAAGTAAAATCACAGCAACATATACACACAAAACAAGATACACAAAATAGAGCTAAACTTATATACAGGTTATTAGCAGCTAGACTTCATTTAGTACATGGCTTTACTTACTACAGTTTTAGGCACAGAGAAAAATTTATCAGTAGGATATTTGCTATTAATGAAGGGCCACAATGAATACCTCGTTCCAAGTCCTCCCTGGGCAGAAACTGCTTTACCTAATGAAGATCTAACTCTCACTTCCCACCAGTTGAGGACACAGCCCTGCACAAAGGATGAAAGAACATGATCCAGCTAATTCAGCATATGGCAGCTTTACAATTTAGATATTAAACATCTAACTTCTTTTTTTAAATAGGGTTACATTACAGAGTTATTGAATTAGACTGAATTTCAATGAAGTAGTGTCAGGAGATTCCTCCCCCCCCCCACCACCACTTGCTTAGCAGGGACTCCCAGCTGTAAACAACTCAAAGAAGAGCTGGCAAGGAATGATTAGATGTGAAGATTGCTTCGTATGCACTTCACATTCATAATGAAGAATTTGCTTTACCAGGATTTAAAAGCACAAAGGTCATTAAACATTTAAATTTACTTAGCAGGTTGTGTTAATAAATTATGATGCATCATCCACATGTAGGACTCCATTCCAGTCTGCACCAAAGCACGTGCTTGGGTGTATTTTATGTGCTCCCTTGTCTTTCTGATTTAGGACTACAGGCTCAGAGCCCAGCAGAACAAGCATGTGCTGTGCTTGCAGCATACAACAGCCTTTTTTGTTCCAGCAGCACATCTCACGTGTGGTTATGCATGCCTAAGTGCTCTGCCAGCCCAGGAATGGCCACATATTTTAATTACTGATTGCTTATGTATAGTAAGCCTGTCACAGTGAGGAACACGATCACTTCCCCAATGCAAAGGCTGAAAGGAATAACTGCATAACAGAACCAGCCAGATACCATAACAACACAATTAAACATTTAAGCAGCGAGCAGATAACTTAAAAAAAAAAATACCAAAAAACTTAACTTAGGAGGCAGGTTGAAAATGACACAAAGGTTTTTCCTTCACAACAGCTTCATTTACAAGTACAGTTCAGCAAGTTCGAAATACTTTATCACAAGAAGTACAAACTTGTTTATCACAGTTATGTCAGAGCTCCTTGCCAAAGGGTGTGTCGGTTTCTGCCATAGCCACTCCCCTCCTCTTCTCCAAGGTTTATTGCTCAGCTCCTTGGGAAAAGGAGTGGGTTGCTTGAGGCTTTAGAAAGTGCAGAGAATAAGTCAGTTTTTCCCTTTAGAAAACAACAAAACAACAAAAAATTGAGAGGGTTTGGAGTTTGGCATTCGATTTTAAAGTGGCTATTCTTGATATTTTCAGGTATACAAAAAGGGAAGGAATTTTAACATAGAAGAGCAGCTTTCCATATTAAAAAAGGGGGAAAAAAAGCATACCAAAGACACAAATATATTCTGGGACCATTTTTAAAAGCACGTTTGTTGAACAAAGTACCATCAAGTTGGACCATTCAGGGATGACGTGCTCTTACACAATGCTCTCCCGTAACTCCACTTAGCCTGCAAGAATTTTGGCTGTAACTTGTTATGCATTGGCAGGGCAGAATCAAAATCAAATAAGGCTGTGAACAGAGGATTATGAGGGCTGTCAAATTACAGGAAGATCAAATGAGAGTTTTAGAAGTAACAGAACTTACAATTACTCAGTGCAGTACAGCTACTGCTCAAAAAGTAACAGTTCCTTCCCCGAACCCCAACGTAAGAGACAAGACTTTGACATCAGGGTCTCGCATTTGGTACTAAATCAACATGTCCCTATGGCTTCTCTGCTGTGAGACCACCCCTGGTACGGAACAGTTGGGGTCACAGATTGTCAGGAGACTCTTTGGCTGTCAGTGTGAGAACCAGTGCCCGGTGCATATCCTTGAGGCTCTTCTGGTGCCTTTCACTGGACACGGGGGTTGCTTGAAGCGTGACCAAGAAGCAGGTGGCTGGGAAGAAAATCAAGACTTCAGGTGCAGCAGCAGAGTGGTGCAGTCACCCACTCAAAGCTTGGGCTGCTCTGTCCTGGAGAAGGTCAAAGCAGAAGCCACCCTGTACACAGCCTTGAGTGAGGGAACAGGAGACTCCACTGCTGGGAGGGAACGAAGCCAAGCCAAATAACACAGACAACAAAAAGTCATGGAAGGGTGTCACACTGGTCAGAAGCTTCAGCTCTGACCTTATCTCGAGCTCCCATGGACAGACAGACACATGTGGGCAAGACAAACAGAGCTCTTGGTTTTGGCTTCAGAAAGAGCAGAAGGGTCGCCATCCAGTTCGCTATGTACAACAACACTGCACTGTACACTTCATTAACGAGGCGCTGCCTGAGACAGTCCAGCAACAGTTAAATTGAATTCCTTAGTCACAGAGAGCCACAGCTCAGCATCTCTGTAGGAAGGGGAGCCAAACCCTGCTGCTGTACATGTGGTGCCAGTCCTGGGATAAACACCAGTGGTCACTCCACAGTGTCTGGTACCTCCCCAGCCTGCCTGAAATGGAGAACTTTCCCTTTTTTTCTTCCAATCTGTTTGGTCCCAATTCTGTTGGGACTATTCCAGCACAAAGCCATGCCGTGGCCTTCCCCCCACTGCCACCACATTCCCACTGGGGTTACGCAGTCTCTTTGAGCAGTCCCAGTTTCCGAAGTGCCTCTCTCCGAGCTTCTTCTGTCGAGCCACGGCCAGCAAACTTCACCGTTATCCCTTGGGATCGAAACCCTGAAGGTCTAGGCAGTGATCCCGACCTCCTCCTCATGTCCAGGCTTACAGCAGGTGGTTTGTAATCGCTGCAGCTCTTTTCTGTGCTCTGCTGTGCACTGCTGACCTTGTGAGCGGGGAGAGACACCTCTGGTTTGATTGTTACCGTTTTGCCCATAGGAAGGAAAGGGCTGGGCTCGCTTTTTAGAATCTCATGGATGTTTTGATATCCATTGGCAACAGCATCTGCCTGTTTGGGCTGCACATCAACCTGCGGAGCGCTTGGGGCATGGTCCACTTGGTCCTGAGCTGGCTTTCCCTTAACCAGGCCAAGTTTTGTCAGGGCCTCGTATCGTGTCTGCTCAGAGGAGAGATCCCGTAGGGAAGAACTTCTGTTGCGTGACAAGACATCGTTTCTGTGCAGCTTCTCCTCCAGCTCAGCTGCCAGCAAAGCTCCTCCACTGATGTTGGCCAGCACCTGAGCGCGCCGCTCCTGGACGTTCACCGCCGCTTTGGAGATGGTCTCATTGAACTCTTTGCCACTGACATTTGTTATGTTGATGTTGCTTGGGAACCGGTGTGGTTTGGGTGCAGGTGCAGGGGGGTGCTTGGCTGCCACGAAATAGTCACCGTTGGCTACTGGGGTTTTCTTCCTCTCCGAACTCCCTTCCCAGAGGGCGCCGGGGAAGCGCGCCCTGCTCTCCACCTGCTGCTCGCACATCTGCTGGGCCATGATGAGGGGCGTGGGCACAGAGCGGAGCAATTTCGGGTGCTGCACTGGAGGAGGAGGTGGAGGAGGCAGAGGAAGAGTGTCAGACACCGGTGGTGGCGTGGGGGGACACGGGGGAAGGTCAGCAGGTACAGCCGGCTTGGGGCTCTCGGCTCTCCAGGTCGCATCCAACACTAAAAGACAAAGCAGCAACCATGCCATTAAGTCTTCACACACAGCAGAATGCAAGGCTTTCCTTCAGCATCATCTCTCCCCTCCCCAAAACTTTCCAACTCAAACTCAGCCCATATTGACAGGGGAAACAATAAGTGAACTCCTAGCAATGGCATCAACACTATGGTTGAAATCACCACACTTACAGCCCTCTTTCTGCCTTTCATTCATGTTGCTTCACTGTCTTTCAATGGCTGCTCTTTTGTAAGAGTTTTGCAGTTGTTGTGTTTTTATTACAAGAGCCAGGAGAGGACACATTACATCCCACTGTATGTAACAGCTGGTACACTGTCTTGGTGCAAACTCATTGATGGGATCACCTGCCTTTCAGCCCCACACCAAGTAACACTGCAAACTGCCATCTTAAAACTCTTAGAGAAAGTCTAAAGAGGTCTTAGAGAAAAGCAAAGCATGAGCAGGTTGGTGAATACTGTCTGCCTTGCTGCAATGACTGTGCACAACAGTGACAACTCAGTCACCAGGTACAGAGGACTGAAGTCAGAGTCCAAAAACCCCATCATATGTATGACCTCAGAGAGTAAAGGAAAAGTAAAATAAATATTATAGTAACAGCAAGAATTTCAGAAACCCCAAGGCAAAGTAAAATCACAGTCCTCAGAGCTCCTGATATGTAACAAATTCACTTGGAGGTAGCAAGGAAGGCACAGAATGACTTCAGATGTTTCTAATGAGAACTGGAATAGGTCAGGGCTAAATCAAAGAGAAACCCACACTTGCAAGCCATACAACTACCTGGCTCTGCATCTCTGCTGGAAGGGCCTTCATGGTCACTACTCTCAGGTGTTGACTGCACTAAGTCGATGATATCTTCAGTCTCTGAATGGCTGGACACGTTTTCCTCTGTGGACCTTGGAGACTGACAGTGGATGCCACTGTCACGCAGAGCCATCTCCTCCAAGTCATCTTCTAAGGCATCTATGGTTTCCTCAAAGAACATGAGAACATCCTGTTCTTCATGAGTTAGGTATTTCAGACTCTCATCATCCTGTGGGGAAAAAAGAAAGGAACCCAGAAAGATTAATCCCTTCCCAAAGAGGCACTGAGACACTACAACGCAAGAAGGCAAAACAAACCCATTAATAAACCAAAAGAGCAGCAACTGGTACTAAGTCCTTTAAAATACCCAACTTGAGTTGATTCTTCAGGCTCCACACTGGGGTAAGCTGCTCCAGTTCTGTGTCAGATTCAGGGACAAGCCTTGAGGGGGGGAAAAGGTGCATTCAGGACAGTCCAACAAATGGGTGGATTCCCTTCTTAATGTAGTCCAAAGTGGGTTTGGCTTCTAGAGGCAGAGCTGGAGCTGAGAAGTGCCTCTACCACTATAGACTATGAGTTATCCAGAGTTATGTGGTAGATTGCAAAGAAGTAATAATAAGAAAGAAGAGGGTTTCTAAAGATTTTACCTTTGAGTTACAGAAAGGAAAAATTAAGATTGAATATGAAGATGTGTTCCCTAGAAGCACAGTGCCTTGGGCTATTTTCTTCAGCAGGAAACAATCCTGCAGACCACAGAAGTGATAAACAATCACTTGGATTATCCAGTCTTCATTTTCTCTGAGTCACTACTCTGGATTAACTTGATTAACAGAGTATCACACCAGGAGAAGCTGACCAGCAATGCCCTAACACTTTTCCCTCCACCCTGGGAAACACTCACTTTTCCAGAAGCTTGGAGATGACAAAGAATGATTAAGAAAGGCACTACATTAAGACAATGGACAGAGGAAAGACATTTCCCCAGAGAACTGTGTAAGTTCTGGAATGCAAGGAAGTATTGTTGAAAAGTATGGGAGGTTTTTCCCTTTTCTGGATTGAATTTCTCCCCTGCCAGGCATATACTGGAAACTTTGCTGTCAGTAACTTAATAAGAAGCCCCAGCAAAGCAATACAAGACAGTTTCCTTTCTCATCCCCACTTTTCAGCTCTCCAAAAGCACCTGATTGCATGTGCAGGCAAGGCAAAGAGGCAACTTCTCAATGGAGGGCAGGCAGAATTTAGGTAAATACATAAAGGTGTGCAGTACAAATATCCAAGGGGAGCCACGGTCTTGCTAGGGCAGCACAACTTGCTTCAAACTCACCGTGCCTGTTCAGATCATCTTACATTGCATTAGACTAAAAAAAAAAAAAAAATTAAAACCAATGCATGCAGTTCTACCTGTTAACCTCCTTGCACAAACACAGCTTTTATCCCCAGCCTCAGCATCAAAAAATAATAAAAACACACCTCTGTAGGAAAATAATGCCTGTGGATTAAGAACTATAACATGCTGCTGCATTGTACCGAAATTTGTATGAAAACTGCAGCAAAACTGCTGCAAAAGCTAAAATTTGGATGCCATTGCCTATTTAAAGGACGAACTTCAAAGGCTGACGTGTTCCACAGCTCCCTCCCACCACATGGCAGAGTTTTCAAAGGCCAAGGAAAGTTTTACAGCTGCACTTGAAAAGCAAGAGACAGACAAGCCTTCCTTTTTTTTCTTTTCCTTTTTTTTTTTTTCTTTTCCTTAATGGATGTTGCAATCTCCTTCCTTCCCCACCCAAATACTCATAGGGCTGCTATGTCTAGTAGGCAAGAGAATGGCAGGAAAGGAGCCCTTGTTAGGTAGGTCCGGGCTGGGGCTGAACAGGACTCCACGATCCTTTTGCTGAGGGTGAGCTCACTGCAAGAGCCAGATTTCCACAGGCAAAGGGAAAGAGAGGGGGGTGTGTTTAAGGAGTTCCCAGTGGCAGCAGATGTGGAGCGTGGCTCAGGGCAGGAATTACTGCCCCACACTGTGCCCTTAACAAAACTGCTCCCACCTGAGCTTAACTTGCTTGATCAAGAGCTCAGCAAAACAGCATGTGAATTGAAGCAAAGACTGCCAGAAGCCCTTCCTTCCATCCTTTTCCACGCTGCAAGACTGGCCACTTTTCCATGCCACGTAAGATTTGCAGGAGAGCTCTGCCTGACTTACCATCCCTCATGGATCTTGCTGAAATGAGCAGTTTCCCTTTAGGTGGAGGATCTGAAATGAGCAGCCACCCCTCTGCAAACATATTTGTAGTAAGTGGCAGCCCAAGATGTGAAAGGCCAACCTCATCTCTGTCAGCACTTCCATCTCTTCCCTTCAGGATGATCAATGTCACATCTCAGCAGCAAGACAGAGTGGGCAGTGTTGGATCAGGTCGCTGCAGTGAGATGCAAGGCATCCAGTCTGGCTAGAAACTCCCCCAGGCAAGGCATGTTGCAGTTTGCCAGACAAGGAAACAATCTCATTTTAGACACACAAGCAGAGTGAAAAAACCCTACCCAGGCTGCTCAAAGCAAAGGAGCTCAGGGATGTAAAACAAGCAGGGACATGGTTACCGCTGGTCTGAGAACAGGGGGGATTACAGATCCCCACCTGTTGTTATAGTAAAGCTTTCAGAGGGATGGGAGGAGTGTTTTTTTCTGTGGTTAACAGGTGCCAGTTTTAACTGAACTTACCAAACCTATTTGCAATTACTTCCTTTTCCATATATTCCAAGTACTGGAATAGTTCATATTCTTTCCAGGCTTGTTTTCCAGGCCTCCCATCTTCTTGATGAATGTGGGTTCTTTAATACTCAAAGAGAAGTCTTTTCAGCTACTTGAGTTATTCACCTCATACTTTCCATCTACTCCTTACTCTTGATACACAAAGACACATTCCAAAACTAAATTTCACCTACACCTAACACTACAGGCTTTAAAATTACTGTCAAAAGACAGCCTAAATTTGACATTTGGAAATTGTGCCTCAGCTTAAAATTAAATTAGGAGGATTAAAAACACTGCTTGGACAGAAGAAATCTGGGATTCAAACAGCTGAAATAGCTGAGTATGCTCAGCTGGCATTAATATTTTAGATCTCTGTGCAGCCAAACATTTCCTGCTTACGCCAAATAGGAAAGAGTCTGTTATGACAGTGTTTGGTATAAAACAGAAGAAAAAATAATATAATGAAACAAGAGAAAATAGACAAAGAATAGAATCTGTTTAATAGAAAAGACGCCTTCCCTACCTGTCCAAAACAGTGACTTAATATCAGAGGCTCAGAGTTTTTCACATGCCTTTGGATAAATTTCAGAACATTAAATCTAATCCTAGAATCCTAAAGGCAGCACAGTTTTCACAGGAACAAAACAGCACAGGAAATCCCAAGGTATCTGCAGTGCTTAAAAAAATTAAAATCTTCTGAAAACTGCTAAAGAACTAAACTTCAAATAGCAAAAGACCAGGAGAACACCAGATTCAACTGATTTATCAATCACTTGACAGCACCAAATAATTAATAGGCACAATTCCATGGGAGAGGAGACTGGATGCTTCTCAAAAGAAACCAGGAAGGGAGCAAACTATTCTAATATGCAGTAGAAAGGCTGATGTAGCATCACTTGGGCCACAGCCTGGTAATAACAGGGGAGTTCTACTTGTTAGAAGAAAGGGGTGCAAAGCAAAGCCCTGTGTGCAGGAACAGTATCAGATCAGGTACAAAAGCTCTAGCACAGACAGGCAAGAACCTCTGACCAGAATTACAGAAAAGGGAAACAGAATGGATGGCACTTAAATTGGAAGCAAGTGCAGATAACATGAACTGTAATACAGGATCAGAGCAAAGAGTCCATTTATCCTTCAGTGACCAGGAACACACAGCACAGAGAGAGGGGCTGTGGGGGAAGGGCAGTGCTGTGGATTGGATGGGTTTATATTTTCCTCCCCTACATCCTTCCAGTTTCCAGCAATGCATGGCTTAAGGACTTCCCAGATGCACCTTAATAGCCCTTAATGAGCTTTTCCAGCATGAATTTGTCTTATTGTTTGAGCCCGTGGAAATGATTGGCACTCACAGCATTCTGTGGCAGGGAGTTCCACAGAGTAATTGTGTGCTGTGTCAAGAAGTGCTTCCTCTCCAACCCACTAGCTGATGATTTTGCTAATACCATTTCATTTGGTGAAGAAGACTATAATACTGAATGTTGTTTTCTTCAGTTTATGAGCATAATTGTACCCACGTGCTTCATAACAGGTAGCAAGGCATATAATCAATAGGTCCTAAGTGAGGAAACAAATTATATACAAGTATTTAAAAGACAAACTAGATGAACTTAAGCCATAAACTGACTAAATTATTCCTAACCTACTTTTAAAAAAACAAGATCTACTGAAACTCTGAAGACATATATTTGATAAGCAAAGTTGGGCTGACCAGCTTGTAATTTCTTCTTCCCTTTAATTTCTGTGGTAGAACAACATTCACAAAAATGGGGAAAAATTTCAGGCCAAAGCCAAAAAAGAAAAGAAAAGGAAAAAAATAAAATCATTTCATACTAATCTCATTTCTCATGAGATGGTTATTGACTGGGCTGACAGGTATAAGCACAAGATGTCACATACCTGGATTTGAAGCCTTTATGACGTGGTCCTCAAATAAATCACCTATAGATGAATGAGGAAGCTACGATGAGATGAAGTTACTGCAACGTACCTGTGTAATCTGTGATTCTGTCAGTTTAAGTACCATAAAGGAGGGGAAAAGCGCTGCTCAGGTATGCAGATCCCATCCTGGGATACATTAACCAGGGTGATGACATGACAGCACATCCTCATTTGGAACATGGAGTTCACCTTCGGCTGCTGAACTTTGGAAAGGATGCAGCCAAGCTGGATGGGGGCCAGAACAAAGCAAGAGTACTGAGAGCTGAGATGCACAGGAAGGCTGAAATAATGGAGCATGTTTTGTTCAAACCAGGGAAGAATGAATGGGTGGTGGGCAGGTGCAGCCCTGTGTGTATTTTAATATGTAAAACGCTGGCCACCCATATAATGACAACAAACCTTCTCTCCGTGCACTGAAGGCAAGATAAGTGGAAGTTGGCTTTCAAAGGACAGAAACTCTAATCCAAGTATTCCAAGAAAAGTAGTGGAGCACAAAGAAAACACTTTGAAAGTTCAGGAATGCCCACCACTGTGGTTTAAAGAGCAGAATTGCCCACCTGCTGGAATAACCTTTATCTACCAGATCCTGCTTTGAAGCAGAATGATGCAGTTTGTGCAGAGAGCACAAATTGCCCTCAGGATCTGCATTCTCACTAGCACATTTTACAGCAAGGTCATTCCTTACTAGGAGTCAGGCTCTTGTTTTTCCAAGCATTCAGCTTCCAGGTAATACTAACATCAGTTTAGAGTGGATAGAGCATAGCATAGCTCTCTCCACACCCTGTAAGGAATGGGTCCCACCTGCCTCAGGACAGCTGGATCCTTGCAAAACATCAAACACTCGTAAGAATTCTTCTCATTTTTTGTGTATTGTTATTTGGCAAAGTACTTGGACATGCTGAAAGGTCTCATAGTACAGCAAACCCTTTGGAGTATCAAGTGTCAAGGGGGAAAAACACATCAATTTTCTGAAAGGAATCTTTCTCAGGACTTTCCCTTGAATGTACCTGAAGTGCAGCTCAGCATGACAGGATTGTGCGCACTCAGACTGTGAGAGAAAAAGGCAGCAGTGGGCTAAGAGACACACAGTCTGTCCTCTTCCAGAACCCCCAAAACCACACTGGAATCCTTGGACCTCCTCAGAGAGGCTGGGGCAAAGAGATAACAGTGTGGTGCACTTAGAAGGCCAGGTCTGCTGCATTTGAATTATCTGTGCTGATCCAACAAGGATAAAGGTCATAGCAACTGATTTTTAGGCTGCAAGAGACATCGTAACTACAAAATAACCAGGTCAGCCCTGGGTTAGATGGCTGAATGTGTCAAACAAGGCACCGGATCAGCTCAGACTACTCACAAGATACTTGCTCTTCATGTCTAGGTAACCAACATTCAAAATGTCACTTATACTATACAAAGAGTCCAGTAGTGACAAACCATCTTCAGTGACTGGGTACCAAGTCTTGTTGGAGCCACAGAGGAAGCTTGATTGAAGAAATAACAAAAAGAATAAGCAAAACATCTGTTTGGAATCATGGCCATCTGCCAGTTTAAGCCACTTGATTAGTAATCAAATTAAATAATCACTTGACCAAATTCTGGAGGTCACCACTGCCCAAAAATGCGTGGTGGTGGCATTAACAGAGGATCTCTCTGATCCAAAGGCAAAAAATAAAGCAAAATAAAAATCCCTGACTGTGATCCACTGAGAATAACAGGAAGTCACTATCCTTCCAACATGTCACTCAGTAAGGCATGTTCAGATACAAAAGGTAAAGCAGCAACAGATGCAAGGCACTGACACAGCTTATTATTAGTGCACTTCCAGTTAGCACAGGTCACTTCAGGTGCAACCAGCACCTCTACCATGATTTTCACAGGTAACTCTATTCTCCTAGCACATTATTCACAGCCAGAAACTAAAGCAGCTATTCCTGGCTGAGAATAGATACCCAGTCCAATTACCATAGGGAAGCACTGAGAGAGAAGGATTGGCTCTTAAGAAGTCAGGCTGTGCCTATTCAGTCACTGGAACAAGACAAATTGCTTCAAAAGAAGCCAAGACCTAGTTTTATCTCCAAATTAAGTGTCCTTAAATTGCTCCAACCGTATTTCATGGCAAGTTAATTCTTATACCACATGTCAGGGAGTGTCATTCAAGAATGGGGTTTGGAAGCCAGAATTGCCAAGAACAGAGTGTTTTTGTTTACCCTCTCCCTTGGATAGTGCAACTGATTCCAGGTATCAAGAAGGTACACTTCTCTCATGCTTTTGCCAAGATGATGTATGGAAACCACCTTTGTCAAAAAGAATATGTGTGCAAACCCATGTCCTCATACATAACGGCTTTTATGGTTATAAATGTTAGTGTGAGATGAAAATATCAAGCCAAACATTCCTCCCACCTAAATGCAGCGTGCACCTGCTCTGATAGATTTGGCAGCATAAATCCACACCCAAATATCTATCATTTCTATGGAAATTCTCCTGCAATCCAGGCAGGACATCAGCACCTTGCTTCCCATTTAAAAAAAATAATTCAGCTTGAAGGCCTGCAATTGTCAGAGGTAACTGGAAGCACCACTGCGTAGGTAAGAAGCAGCTGAGAAATCTGGCAAAATTAAACTGATGTGACAACAGGGAAGAATCACACACAGAGGATTTTAAAGATCTTTCCAGCACAAGGCAATTTATGTCCATCCCCTTGCCATTCCTAAGCTGACAACCAGTTCCACAGCAAGGGGTGCCAGCACAGACACAGGATGCACGACCAGCCAAGAGCCAAGGCAGCTCTGAGCAGTCAGAGTAGGCTCAAGCCAGTCCAAGTGTTTGTCTCCACTATCGCATCCCTGGGTTTGTTTGAATTCCACAGATGCAATACAAAGGTTATATTTAGTGACTAATGCAGTTTGACACTGGGAAGAGCTTGTTTTTTTATAATCAAGTAGGAAGAAACCGGCAGCAGTACAGGCCTGACATAAGAAGCACTGCTACACTTTTCCTTTGCAAGGCCATTGCAAAAAAAAACAACAAAGCAAAACACATCAAAATAGACCCTGACCTTCCTTGCTGTGTCTCTGGGTGACGAGACTCAGGAAAGTGATAAATGAAGAGGCAGACAAGTCTGTAGTTGCTTTTGTTTCAGGGATATGAAGGTCCAGTGTGCCTGAAAATACATCCCTGCCTTCCTCAGAATTACTGTAATGAGAAATTATTTGTCTACACCAAGTTATCTATCCCCTTCTTCTCATTAGACCACCAGAACTTCTGCTTCTTCTGGACTTTTGTAACAAAACTACTGAGGCAAGAAGTTAGCATCTGTGGGAGCATGTTCCAGCAATTAGTCAGAATAGGCAGAATTTCCTTAATATTCAGTCCAACACAGACCCCTTCTCAAACTCAGAAACTGGAATTATGCCTGTACTGAAAGGAGTTTGCACTCCCCAGCCTGTTATCCCACACATATTGGTTGTCAGCTTTATTGGACATGCCACCCACTATACTGCTGGAAGAACAACCATGGAAGGGGATCTGTGGCACCAGAATTAAACTTGTCGGTACAGCTCCACTTTCTTCATGCACAAACTCACACAAGACAAGCTAAAGGCTCCTGGAACCTCTCCTGCCAAAGCACAGGTCTGATGGGAATTGCCTAAACCCACAGCCAACTTTTACTCCATCTATAAATTGCTGCATTACAGAGCAGGAAGAGATTCCAATTCCAGCTGATGCATCATCAGATGGGTTATCACATTGTAAGGTGCAGTCGGACTAAGGGAATCTACGTCATTTTCTGACACAGCAGACCCAGGATGAGACTGTACAGACTGATTTAGACATAGCATTTTCAGTCAATAGTGATTTTGTCAAATGTCTAGTCTGATGCCTGCTTCCTGCAGCTAAGAATAAACCCCATGGAATCATGATTGGCTACTACTGTGATAACCTGGGAAATTAGTGTCAGAGGAATGAACAAAACTAACTTGTAATTCTGCATAAAATTAAGTTGTAATTCTCTGACAAAGTACTACTCAGACTGTAATTCTCTAAGATTCAACCAGTTTTCATACAATGAACAACATACTCTTAACTACCCATGGTGTACTTGGCTCTTCACCACCCCCACCCTGACCCTTCACAACTTTTTTCTAGCACAGAAACAGGTAAGGAACTAAATTTCATAATGTTTGTTTTGTGTTTTAACCAGCAACACAGGCTGAAGGATACAGCATCACATTAACAGACCTGTGTTTTCAGTAGAAACAACCAAGAGAGAACAGCTTTAGAATTACCTCCAGCTGTGAAAAAGCTCACAAAATAGCACAAAACCACTGCACATTTCTGAGGTACAGAGATAAATAGAGATATCAACTTGCCAACTTATTTTCTCCACTTACTCTTTTACTCAGAGAGCTACTACATTAAAAGGAACCTTGGCAGGGAGGGCAGAGGGAAAGAGATAGAAAGCCTAAATCCATGTTTAAGGCAAGACAGAGATTTAGATTTCCATTTAGGGAAAGCATGTTTACCAGAGTGCTCTTCCCTCAATTAAAAATGGACGTTTTTCAAATGGTTGTGATGATAAAAAGAATTATGGAAGGAACCATCCCTGCTTTCTAGACTCAGCCTGTCAGAGCACAAAGCCCACTGTTGAGCTCAGTGCCTGATTCACCCTGCTAATTGGGAAATGCAGAGGTGCATCCTACTCCCTCAGTTACTCACACACGATTTAAATGGCCACACACTCATACTCACTAATGTGGAGACAGCTTTGTTTATGGTGATGCATTTGTTACTCATCTAATTAAGGTGGAATAAGCCGAGACTTTTATTCAGGAGTGTCAACAGAGAGCTTAAGCAAAAAACAGAGTGTCGAACCAACACTATGCTAAAGTTCCTTTACGAGCTACTTAAGAAAGCAGGGGCAGAGCTGTGCACCAAACTCTGCCCCAGTGAGGGGCAGCACCATGCAATGCCTGCTCCTTACTGCCATTCCTGGTTCTCAGGGAGGAAAGGCTGGAGAGGAGCACTCCCCAAGCTCTCAGGACAATCAGACCACAAGAACAAGCTCTTTTAACAAAGCAGAGAAGTTATTTCTGGCCTTTGAGTTTAACAACCAAGACCACAAGCAACCACTTAGGACTAGAAACGGGAAAAATCAATCTTAATAAAACAAAACTCCTGTGATGTGAACAGAGCTTCTAATGGAATCTGTATCACGAAGCACAGGGCTCATTAAACACTTACCAAGGCAAGATTTCTGCACCTGGCTTGGCTGCCACGATTCTCCACACTGCCAGCCCTCTCTGTGCTCCCATGTGCGTGCTCTGGAGAGATTTGGGATGCCATTTCAGGAGAATCTGAGAGGAGATTTCTAGGCATCACACCTTCTTGACTTCTCAATCCCGAGGCAGCAGCGTGTTACGTCGGGCTGGTAGCTTTGTTCATGGCTGGAAACAGAGAAGAGTGTGGTATGTTTAAACCTGCTTGTTAAAATACTTGAAAAGGAATAGAAAATAAATGGTAAAAAAGATCCCACACAAATTAATAAAAGGCATATCTTTATGCTCCAGGACACATCTGCCACTTATGGACACCTTTTAAAAAACTGGTCTTATTCAAAAAGGTGACTTTAAAAATCCACTGAAAGAAAAAAAGCACGGAAAGAAAGTTTCTGTACCCCATCTGGTGTGCTTCCAAACCAGATGTCTACAGGTAGTTACAAGCATGGACCCTGCATACATCCTCCTCCTATGGATCCAGTTTGTGCATTCCATTATGACACATCATTATACAATCGGCTGAGATATCAACTGGCCCAGCTCAAGTAGCTTTATTAGCTTTTATACAAGAATTCTACCTATTGGATCGCACGAGGGAAACAGAACCCTGTTCATGTCCTAGCAGTGCTGCATATGACTCATGTGTCCCTGAAGCAGCTTGGTGTCACCTACTTCTGGTGAGAGATTCACGAGCAGAGCTTGGTCCCATTTTTGCACCAACGCACTACAAATTGCATTTTAAAGCTTGAAGAGCTTTTATTTCACTCAGCCATGAAGAAACAGTACTTGTACATTTGGAAGACACTTACTAGAACAGACAAATGCAGCAGCACTCACTGGAGCAAAAGCTCCTAGTTTTTTAAGCCATCCTAGTGCCCAGTTCTGTAATACCCCTCTGAATTGTCATCATCTCCCAAAACACTCCGGCAGAACTTTTTCCTTTACTCCCAAGGACACAAAGACAAAAGTCATCCTAGTGCACTTAACAGCACGAAGAGGGAGCAGGCAAAAAGTAGCACCTCGCTCATTTCTCGCTCCAGTACATTAGAACATCCTCTGCAACAAGAAACAGCCTGTTTTTTAGGAGTCCATCTTTTCACCTGCCCTGCCTGTGACCCGTGAACAGCAGGGACTCGTCCCTCAAAACAGTGGGTACCACACTATGTGCAGCCAGCTGGGAACTGGATACCACCACCCTGATGCTGCACAAATGAAATGAGATGGTCCTGCTTCCCAAGTGCTCCTCCCTTTATTACGGTCCGAGAGGCGACATGAGAAGCAAAGTCAAGCCTGCATTTCCAATTCAATCGGATTACTTCGCCTTGCTCGCCACCGCCGTGGGCTGAGGGCTGGGAAACCAGAGCCTTCTGGTAAGCTGATTAGTGTTTCATAGCAGGGAGATAACATCTGCCAATACCGAGCAACAATTCCACCCCACTGCTCACCTCCTCCCAGGAGAGGGCTATGACATTACCAGAGGGATGGTGCCTATGCCACAGCAGCAGCCTGTGTCCTGTGGGAAAGCTCCCACACAGCGTGGCTAGGCTGCAGTCCAGGGAGCCTTGGAAGCACATCCACAATCCAGAGCACTGGATTGCCACAACAGAAGTATCGGGTAGCCTTTGTGAGGTCTAACATTAGATCAAGAGTTAGCCATGCTTTTACACAAAAAGAACATTCGTCCTTTCCTCTATTAATAAATTCAGCTATAAATAGATACAGAGCATCCTCAGGATAATGGACTTTCAGCGATGACACAGAGGTAGAAACATGCTTGTGGTCCTGGTTTGAGACTCACAGGACAGGCAGACACCTCTGGCTTTCGCATACCCAGTCAGGAAGATAAATGGGAGAAGCGCAGCCCAAGTCTAGAACACATCCTGCAACAGCAGCTCCATCTGCAACAAACCCTGTGGTGCTGAACAGCCACACACAAACACACCCACAGAGCAAAATAAGTGTCATTTTTAGAAGCAAACATTATCAGTGAAAAATCTTGACTCCTCTGAAATCCTACACATGAACAAACACACACAAATATATGTAATTTTTAGAAGGCAAGGCTATCAGAGGAAAATCTTTACACCTCTAAAATTCACAGAAAACTCCCACTGACTTCAGATTTCATCCTAGGACTTTGAAGGTGATGTTCAGATGGAAAAGAAGACCAGCAAGAAGTGAATACTCCTACTGATATCCAATGCAAGGCAAATATTATTTCTCATCAGCACTTTTTAAGCTGAGCCCCCATTTGTATCCAGGTGTCCCCAGTATAAACTGAACACACCATGTTTGCTCAGTCCCTCAGTGTGTTACAACTAGTTTTCTAGAATTATACTCAAAGTTATGAACATTTTATAGACTACGCTATGAGAGGTCACAGGTGTAGATTACAGCAGATATCATGGGCAAGACCCACATTTAAAGACTACCGAAATGAAGATATTACTCCAAGTTACCAAGAAACCAATCAACAGGCCCAAACTTTGAAGGAGAAGTACTTAAGAATATTGTTCTTTCTCAAACAGCAAGACCTTGTATAACCAGGACTGAGTTTCATGCTGGGCTCTCTACATCCAGGACAGCAAGAACACCCAGGCTCAGTTATAATAAATGCTAAAGCCACAAGCCACAACTAACTCTGCTTCCAGCGAGCTCCCATTATTCCTCCTGGAGCTCCAGCTCAGATGTTTCACAAAGCTCCTGAACAATGACTAAAGGCAGTGAGTGTGGCTGGTTGGCAGAGCCACCCACACAAGAGCCAGGATCAGGAATTACAGCATTGGCCCTGCTTCTCTGCTGGGAGCTGGGGCTTCTTTGGGGCTTTTACTCATGGCAGAAGAGCTCAGGCTGTGCCATAGCCCGTGAGCCTGCACAAAGGGTGCGGGGGAAGATCTTTTTTTCCCTTCTATCTTTCACATCTCCAGCACTTCAAGGGTACAAGTCAGTAAGATCAGAACCCATTGGTATACTTTATTTCTTCTCCCCTTTGCTGGGTTTTCACGGTTTGAGAAACTCCTACACCTTTGTGCAGTGTGCAGACATGAGGCCACCTGGCACTGCTGCAACACACACAGCATGTTTTACAGACAAAACCCCCTCCTAACCATGGCTATGACCCTTTTTATGTCCCCTGTATTAAGTGAAAGACTTTATAGATTTAAGATATAAACAACCAAGAATCTAATGAATTCCCAGAGCCCAGTGCCTGTTATAGTAGGATTGCCAAGGTGACAAGGAAGGGTTCAAATCTAAGGTAACTGTGCTCGGAGAGAGCAGGAACAGCAGGATGACAGGCGGCTGAGCCTCCTGACCTTCAGAGACACATTAAATATGAAAGTTGGGCGCAGTGGGATTTGTTGTGCTGTCATTGTAGTGGGGTTTTTTTAGCTTGGTTTAAGAGATGTGTTCCTGTACCATTAGGGATTAATAATAAAAAAATATCAGACCATGATACAGGAGTGCAGAAGTGTGACAGAACAGTACTATTTGGAGAGAAGATCCCGAATATTAAACCAAAAAGGCATCTTAGGGCAGATGTGATTTTATCAGCTGAAGTAATCACTTCTCACACCAGAGGTAGCCTTCATGAGATATTTAAAACAATACAAGCCACATATCATGCATGTTTGTCAGAGGGTAGGAAGAGGAAATTGAAAAATTCTCAGGTTAGCACCTTCAAAGATTTAATTTTGCTTTGACAGAGGCACATACTTCAGAGAGAACATATTAAGTTGCCATCAAAGATAAGGTGCGGTCTGCCCTTCCAAAAAGGCTATTTTTATAGTTTTGCTGACTAAGGTTACCTCTTTCCTGAAGCTCAGTGTTAGCATTTACAAGGGACTGTTTCTATAGTAGCAGGAGATTGAAAAACATTTTTATTAACTATCCTGTTTGAAGACTAGCTTCACAGGCTAAAAGATCAATCCCACTAAAAAAAAGAAAATAAAAATCAACTGCTACATAGGCCAGGAGCCAAGAACCAGCAGAGAGCATCATGCCATTAACTGTACAATAGATTTAAGGTGAGTTGACAAAATTTAAAAAATTATCATACATTTTTAAAAAGGCACAAGACCAGTCTGTCCCCTTCACTATATATACAAATTCTAGAATGCTCTTTGCACAAAATGCCTCTCAAGACAGATGTCTAAGCCTCAGCTGTGCTCTGAGCATCACACACACTTTGCCTGCCCTTAACCAGCGGTTTCTCAGTGATACAAGTGAAACAGAAGAACTGGCCAGTGAACCTCAAGGTTGGTTTAATCTGTCAGCTGTAAACAGACACAGCAAGGCCACACTCAGTGCTGTGCACACTATCAGTCACCCTGCACTCCGTGGTGGTGGTGCAGTTTGGAGTCTTAAGCATCTGGAAAAAACATTTGGAAATACTCTGTGGTCACCTGATGTGCTAACATCGATGGGTTTTATAAAACTGATGGTACAGGGGCAGACCAGACCTGTATCTCTATCATCCCCTGACAGCTGGCAGAAGAGCACGTCAAACAAGGCAAAGGAGAGTAGGAATTCACTCAGATTCCTGCGTGTTGTGGTCAGGTGACCATAGGGCTTCCCAAAACAGGCCAGGTATTTGTGTCTAATAACCTCATGAATTTTTCCTTCTATTAAGTGCTCCTGCAACATACCTTTGAACCTGCTGTGCAAGACCAGAGCTAAACCAGCTGGCCCATGCCACTGCTCTTTCAAACTCTTCCAAACTAGCTGATGGTTAGTTGTGGTTATGGTGGACACATTTCCTCTTTCAGAGCTATCAGCAACTGAGCTCTTCTTACCTCCTTCAGTGTGTGAAACTCAAGAGTAAATCCCTGAGCTGCAGAGGTAACCCCTGTCCTACTCCTGTGATATACAATAATATTTAAGCTTTCTAGTAGAATAGACTAAGCAAAAGTACTGCCTACACAGGCCAAGCCTCACGGCAAGTTGACTAATGCTAGGAGCACACAGGATGGCTGAAGAGGTTTTGCTGAGCACAGAAATCACATGGTAAATTTGTAAACTGTTCCTAAAAGAAGAGTCAAAACAAAACTGAAGTAACAATGGATATCACTCTTCTCCACATGGTAAGTGTAGAAGCTTATGATAATGTGCTAATGCATTTTGTTATGATTCACATTCTTTATCTGCTCATGAAAAATCCTACCTGCCTAAAACAGTCATGGCCATTTAACATCCAGTAACCAGGAAATGTTCCTGCCCTTGTTTAGAGAGGGAATGTCATCACAGTATGGTCAGACAAATAGAAATGCTGACCATTAATAAAGAAAGAATAAAAAATACACATACACACAGACTATGACAGCATGGTCCTCCAAAGGAAAGCCAGGCCAACAGCATTTTTACAGTCACTTCCTTAGACATCAATGCTGATGGGTATTTTCAGAACAGGTCATAAGTAAGATTGGACAGTGTTTGGCCAAGTATGAACTCGAGGTGGTCTCATGGCAGCCCACGACAGACACGCAACTACATCCAAAGTAATTGTGCCAACAGCCACACAAGAGCCCCAGAATTCAAGAGAATTCAACACATGCAACCCCAGCATTTTGTTTTAAACTTTCTGGTTTCTGTGGCACATTTGTGACAGTTCATAGTTTCCTCTGCAGGCTGGGGAGCTCCAAAATACATTAGTTTAAAAGCTAAAAACAAAGATTCTCTCAGTCCTCTAAATCTGGAAGGTGGAGCCTCAAGCAACACACTGAATGTCATTCATACAACTCACTCTAGAATTTGTGAGAGCTGCCAACAGTGAAATAATTAATCCTGTGTACATACATTTTAAGAAGAACTAGATGGGCAAGGCACCAATTTAGTAAAACTTAAATCTGACTTCACTGGGACAGTTCATCACACACTTAAATGGTTCGGTGAACTGGGTCTCAAATTAAATGTAGCAACCACTTAAAAAGAAAGGAAACAATCCCAAAGTAATGTCTTCATTCCCTAAGTAATAATTCAATTACTACACTGAATTCTCCAAATCATGCTTTGCTCAGGAACAGTGCCTAAGGTCACACCTTTGACCACGTTAATCCAAGCCTCCAGATACCAGAAAAAAAGGAATCCATACTGTGCTTCATTCTCAACTGGTCTTTCTAGATTTTCAAGAACAGGGGTTTTTTACTCTTTTGAGACTATACTTTAAAAACTTTGTTACCTACCGAAGGCAACCAAGCCAACACAAGAGCCTTGATCATCATCAGTACCTCACCCTTCCCTCTGCAGTGTTTGGGGAATGCTGCTTCTTTTAAAATACAGTGGAATACCAGTGCAGGACTCGATGCTGAAAGTGCTGCTCGACCCTTCAAGACAGAATTTATCTGGGAAAAAAACCAAACAACTGTGAAGCATGTTCTCACGTGTCTTTGCCTCTTCCCTTGCAAGTAAACTCTGTTCTCAGTTTACTACAGCACCAGCAGCTCCACTGAACCCTGTTGCCCAAAGTAAGAGCCCGTGGCAAAGGTTCATACGCAACATTGTGAATTAAACCACCAGAGATGCCTGAAGTGCTCACATTTCCCACACCACGAGAATCCCTTCCTGTCCCAGCTAAAAATAAAACTACAGCCAGGGACAAGCAGTTACCTTCCTTCCGATTAAGGCCTGACCCAAGGATAACCATGAGGCTCTCACTGGTACTCTCCAGCTGAGATTTGATGCCCAGGAGCTGCTCAGTGGGAGAACCACATGTGATACCCAAAGCTGTCTAGTCCAGTACCATGTGGGGCTTTAAACACGTCCGGGTGATGGTTGAGCTCTCCTCCAGCCTCAAATGTCCTTATGCAAATTTCAACAAGGAAAGCGTCCCATTCTTTTAAAGTTACTCCTTTTAAATCTCCCCTGTTAACATCAGGGTGGTGCTATCTGTGACAGCAGACACTTTAGAAACATCAAGTGTACATAAACAATTTCGGGCAGAGACGCCTCTGTAATTAGTCAACTTCTGTCTTGTTACAGGTGCAGCATGGCTGGGGTTTAGGGTTTCATTATGTAACTACTGCTACAGTCATAGCAGGCGAGCCAAATCCTGTTTTAAAGAGTATTTAAGACACCAAGATAATTTTCAGCCTCAGTACAGCTGTGTCACTGTCACAGATGGATTTTAGGCTGCTTTCTTATGTTTCTTTTTGTGATTGCTGTGCTGGTATAATAAGGAAGGCAGAAGTCATCTGAAGCACAAAGCAGAGGTGTTAAAAAAAAAAAAATCAACCAATTTATGAACATTTCATTCCTATGCAAGTACATAAAGGTCTGCCTGCCCAAAGTAAACAGAGCTGAAAACAGCACTGGCAAAACAGAGCAGTAAAGTCTTGCCCTAGACTTTACTTGGTACAGGTTTAATCCATACACACTCAATTGAAAAGGATATATTTAAGCAGTTAGTTATACTGTTAATTAAAATTACTTGCTTTTATTTTTTTAATTAAAAAAAAAAGAAAAAAAGGAGGGAGGACTTGGTAACAGTAACAGCCTGTCTGGCTGGCTTTGAAAGCCACATTCATATGCTCATTTATTTTCATGCTCCAGTATTCTAGAAGGTCAGTCAGCCTGAGACATGTCAACTGCTCAGGAGTTAAGTTGTTCCAGTTACTATATCCAACCAGCAATCCCTCTGCCAACATTCTTGTTAATATTTCTCTCGGAGGCATGCAGAGGAAAAGCAGCTATGACTAACAGGAGGAGAGCAGTTTTACTACTGACAAAACAGAGACACAATACAGAATCTCCCCATTCCTTTCCAATGCCAGGCACTACTTGCCCTTCTAGTCATAAAACTTCATTTTACTCATTCACTCTCTGTAGTAAATCCCCCAAACAAATCCTTGTTAAGAAAGACACTGCTGGAAAAATCTTTTCCATTTCTGAGAAATAATTAGTATCTTCACTTCCTGGAGACCCAAGTGAGAACCACTTTTTTTTTTCCCCTTTTACCGTTTAAACTCCAGCTCCCCTCTTATACAACAGTAATTACTGCAAAGGAAGAGAAAACCCACAATCATTATTCTTTAAAGTAGTACCTGTACAAGGAAGTCCATCTGCAATGCTGCATTAGTCAAGGATCTGTGGCAAAGTCTTAAAATAATACCTTTTTATTAGCCTAAACCAGAAATTGCAAAAGCTTTTAAAGCTGAGACCTAAGCTTTAGGGTTTGGGAAGAAGTCTTTCCTTCTGTACCCTTTATAAGAGGAAGGGGGAAGGAAATAGCTGTTACATTTCGGATACTTGTTATAAAGTACTCGCATAATCTTCAGAAAGATAAGACAGCCTCCTCCCAACCTCTTTCCCATTTTATCTGCATGCTTATTAGCGCAGGAATCATCTCTTGCTACACCCAATGCACCGGACCAAGCACAACAGAGCTCCCCTTCCAGCAACCTCCTCCCGCTGCCACACTGAAACGAGAACTATTCAGGAAACGTGCCCTTGAGATCCCGGCTTACCGAAAATCCCGAGTGTTTTTAAGGCTGTGCTTTCCCTTTACACGTACTAAACCTCGCCCGAACCACCTCAGATTAAGATCTTATAGAAGCACCAGCCATCTCAGGCTTACCACCTCCAGATGGAAAAAGCACCTGACAGGGGGAAGGGGAAAAAGTATTTTGAACTAGAACCTGCTACTCTTTACGACGACAGCTTCTCCAATGGTAATGTTGAATTGCACACAGTCAGAAAGCCAAGAGGAGGCACAAGGCAGCTGCTCCCATCACCCTCACTCAGTCAGGTACATCCAAAGTTTAACAGCGAACGAGATCTTTCCTTCAGGATATTTTCTTGCAGCTGCCAATCAGCACAAGCTTGTTTTTAGGGTGGGATAGGGAAGAACAAGAAACAAATGGAAAAAAAAATTCTTAACAGCTGAGCGGTGGGAAACCAAGCCCCACACACAGCAGGGCAGCAGCTCGCTGCTCGTTCTGGTACAGAGCCGGGGAGCAATCAAACTAACAAGGTAACAAAGCTGCTCTCACACAAAGCTGTCCCCGGTCCCGCACGCAGCGCTGGGAACAGGAGCGGAGGATAATTAAAAATCCATTCGCGAGTAATAAGAGCGACACCGAGCCCTTCCCAATTGGGGCTGGCGGGGGACACCGAGCCGGGGGCAGGCGGACCCCAAATCCAGAGGGGGACAAGCACGGGGGGTGGCGGGGAGCGAGGACCCGATGGCCAGGGGGGACTCACCGGTGCGGGGCGGCAGGTGCGGGAGCAGCGGCGCGGTCTGTGCCGAGCTGTGCCGAGCTGGGCTGGGCTGGGCTGGGCAGAGCAGGCACCCGGACCCCGCACACTGCTCCGGCCGATAAAGCTCCCGGGCGGTGTCTCAGCCCAGCCCGGCCCCGCCTCGCCCGGGCGGTACCGCCGCCTTTGTCCCGCCGCTCGGGGCAGGGTAGGGACAGAGGCAGGCAGGGAGAGAGGGAGGCAGGGATCCCGCCCATCCCGCCCTGCCGCGGGGGCGGCTCTGCGGACCGCGGGGTGGGGGTCCGCGCTGGAGCATCCCCCGGGCTGGGGATGGGGGTCCGCGCTGGAGCATCCCCCGGGCTGGGGATGGGGGTCCGCGCTGCAGCATCCCCCGGGCTGGGGATGGGGGTCCGCGCTGGAGCATCACGGGGATTGGGGATGGGGGTCCGCGCTGGAGCATCCCCCGGGCTGGGGATGGGGGTCCGCGCTGCAGCATCCCTCGGGCTGGGGATGGGGGTCCGTGCTAGAACATCCCCCCGGGCACCCCGCGGAGCGCTGCCCGAGGGCACACGGGGTGTCACAGGCACTCAGTCGGTCATCTGATCGGTCACCTGAGTGTGGAGCGTCTCTCTGGCGAGGAAATGCTGAGGGAGCTGGGCCTGATCAGCCTGGAGAAGAGGTGACCGAGAGGAGACCTCATTAATATATGGAAGTATCCCAAGGGTGGGTGTAAAGGGGAGGGACCAGGCTCTGCTCGGTGGTGCCCAGCAATAGAACAAGGGGGTGCCCAGCCCAGCCAAGAGATCAAGAGGCAAAGGGCACAAACTGGTGCCTGGGAAGCTCCACCTGAACGTGAGGAAGAACTTCTTTATTGTGAGTGACAGTGCGGTGGAACAGGTTGCCCGGAGAGGGCGTGGAGTCTGCCTCACTGGAGATATTCCAGAACTGTCTGGACACAAACTTGTGCCATGTGCTCTGGGATGGCTCTGCTTGAGCAGGGAGGTTGGACCAGGTGACCCACTGTGGTCCCATCCAGCCTGGCCCCTCCTGTGATTCTGTGTCCCCCCACAGTGTGTAGGACGTGGGTCTCCACAGCTGCCCTGGGATATGAGCTGGGTGCCGTGGTGGGCACAGTGGGTGGGGAGGATGGTGACACCTTTGGCTCCCTCAGAGAACCCTGAGATAAAACCCTGCCCAGCCCCCATCATGCCCAGAAAAATTGTTGATGCCCCATCCCTGGAAGTGTTCAAGGCCAGGCTGGACGGGGCTTGGACCGACCTGGGATAGTGGAAGTTGTCCCTGCCCATGGCAGGGGGATTGGAACGAGATGATCTTCAAGGTCCCCTTCCAACCCAGACCATTCTGTGATTCTATGAGGGATAAATTGTGTTGGATCTGGTGTCTGAGGCACTTGGCCCTCCACTAAGGGAGGCTCCTGGGAAATGGTGAGGGTAAGAGGTGGTAGAAATGATTGTTCCAACCACCTGAGCCTGTGTCCTCAGTGGGGTAAAGTGGTTTATGTGCCTTGTTAATTTGTGCCACCCGTATATTTAACAGCTCAATAACAAATATTGCCTATTTTTACTCTTATTTATTGTTAATATATCATCATACTCATATTTATCTCTTCCTCCTTCATTGTGCAAGCCCCTAGCAACCATCAAATTAATAGTTTGACTTATATTACGCTGTTAAAATTTTAAGCTGCTCTTGGAAATCATTACTTTTCATCCATGCTGTGGTGGCTGAAATATTCCTAGGGCAGGAAGTACCTCAAAGTATGGGCAATGGAGATGTTTCAAAAGGATGAGATTCTACCCAAAATGAATGGTGTAGCAGAACTGGCAAGAGGGAGCTGTGCTGGACTAGATAAGACCATCCCCACTCTGCAGCTCCCCCTTCAGTGTTCTCCAGAGCTACAGGAACAGTGTCCAGGAGGAAATTGCTATAGGTAAATTTTATTTTTATTAAAGCTGGTGCCTAATCCAAGCTGTTTGGTCATTCTACAGCCAAGACAGAGAGGGTAGTTCTACTGGCTTAAGATAGGTTGGGCAAATAATGTGAGGAAACATGTCTGCAGTGGTTGTGGAGTGGTGGAGCCTGACCAGAGTCCTACGTGTCTCTCTTGACTGGAGGCCTGGTTTAGAGCTTGCTAATGTTAGCCTAAATGAATCCCACCTCTATCTTTTATTCTTGGCTCTGCCAACAGCTTGGTGAAGGATCATATGACTCTCCCATGTAACATCTGTTACACAACAGCAGGAGAGGAAAGTGCCTTATTTCATCAAGGAGCAAAGTGGGAGTGGTGTCTACTGCATAGAGAGAGCATGGACACCCTGCTCAAGGACAACATTTCTGTTCTGGGAACATTTCATTGAAGAATATAGTTAAAGGCAAGCATGTACTTTACCAGTTTCCAGTATGGGAACATCAAGACACAGATGCAGAGTGCTTTGAGATTCATCAGTGTGGAATGTTAGATAACTTAAATGTATTATTTTTACAATGCACTCTATGCTAACTCACCTTGCCTGAGCTAAAGCTCCCCTTCCTAAGTAGGACATCACCTTGAGGAAGACACTACACTTCCAGGGCTTTGTCATCTCCACAGTGTTATTTTCTTTATTTCTTGATTTGCTCTCATCACCTTGTAATATCAGGTGTAGTCTCACATAGAAATTTGCTCTGTTGACATTTTTCTCCCCCAGGTATGTCCCAAAGAGTTTTTTTGTCCTTTTGATCATTGTTTGTATGGGTTTTTTTTTCTTCTTTTCTCGTTCTTCAACGTTACTGACTGCTAATCCCAGCACTGACTTTATTCCAGGAGAGCAACTGTGTGTTGACACATTCTGTCCTGAAGGTGGGGAAATTCAGGGAGCACAGTTCCAAGTACACAGCCCATTACTATGTATTATAGAGAACTTCCCTCCTCTGCTCCGTGGAAACTCGTCATACCAGTTTAAAAATATGTGAGGTATGCATCTCCTTCCCCTGACATTAATCATTAATTAACGTGTGATACTGACATTTCTGGTTGCTACTTAATGTAGCAAAACAGTATTTTATGTGTGTTTCTAATTTCTTCTGTCATACTCCAACATCAATGGACTCTGACACATCCAGCTCAGTGTCAGCACAGTCCTATCTAAGGGAAGCCCATTCTGCAGCCCCCCCTGGAAGTGCTGCCCAATCCAGGAACAAGCCCATGTTTGCAAAGCTCCTCTTGCCAATCTGACTCCTCTGCCTCGTGTTACAGGCCAAAATTCAAGTCTCTTCTCACAGAATGTGCTTATTGTATTCACTGCTGCAGATAGCTGAGAGTAGACACATTGAACTAAGCAACTGTGATCAAAGAGGATCTTATTCACCTGTTTTGGACTTCAAAAATAGTTTTAATTTTGGGTCTGTCTTTTTTTTTTTTTTTTTTCTTCTCTGTATGTGGTCTGGATTTGATAAGAATTAGTAGAACTAAGTCAGAGAGAAGACACACACTGATGGAAAGCTATCTCTTATTCACTTGACTTTTAGTGGCCTTAGAAAGCCCCACAGTTAAAATCCAGAGCCTCTTTTGCGAGGAAGTGTATGTAAAGTAAAAGAATCATCCTGCTGCAGAAAGCTGGTGGTTTACAGTTTGAACATAAGGCAACAGATAGACAAAACGGGGAATAAATATGTACTGAGATAGGAGATAACCATGAAAGAAACACGGTTTAGTCAAAGTGAAGGTCAGGTTACATTTACAGTCATTATGGTTGATTTAGTGTTATGATAAACATGGTATTATCATGACTTGTTATTTGTGTAAGAGTGGCCAGAGGAAACCTCCAGACAAGAGCCTGGCTTGTTGTACAAAGTCCTGTCCCAACAGCAGGTAGTGCACAGTCACTGGTTTTGTTTGGAGTCAGTAAGCCCACAAGAAATGTACTTCATGACTGATTCATACAGCTTTTCCTTGTGATTGACTGTGTCCTTTTTTTGGCAGGGCACTTAGAGCCAGAGCCCAAAGGAACACTTTGGTGCCACAGCAATCCTTGCTTTTCAGTGCCCAGCTGGCAGAATGAATTTCTAAACAGGGAGATAAATTTACAGTAACCAAAAGTTTGGGATTTGCCTGTGACTCAGCAGCAGGCAGATATCCCAGCCCAGATGTCACTGCTGCCTCTCTTGTACCTCCCAGTGACTTGCTTTGTGGTCATTCAGGTTTATGTAGTGAAACAGATTAAAACAAACAAGATAAGACTGAAAGCTCCCTCCTCAAGTTTGCTGGTGACACTAAACTGGGTGGTGAGGTGGATGTGTCAGAGGTGACAGACACCTTACAGAGACACCTGCATGGGCTGTAAGAGTAGGAGAGCAAGAACTGTGTGAGGTTTAACAAAGACAAGTGCAAGGTCCTGCTCCTGGGACAGCATAACCTGAGAACCCACTGGAGGCCAAGCCACACCTGGAGTACTGTGTTCAGTCCTGGTCTCTGTAATTCAGGAAACACACAGACTGGAGAGGGTCCAAAGGAGTGCCAACAAGATCATCAAAGGACTGGAGAACCTGCCCTGTGAGGAAAGACAGAGCCTATTCTCCCCAGGGAAGACTCTGGTGCACCCTTATCACAGTATGCCAGTACTTAAAGGGCTGCTACAAAGAGGGTGGATGCTCTGTCTTCACAAGGAGCCACATGGAGAAGGCAGGTGGCAATGAGCATAAGTTGCCTGTCATCGGTTTCTCTGATTAGGTTTTTTTGTTTGTTTGTTTGTTTGTTTGTTTTTTAATAAGAGGAAGATCGGCTTCTGATGGAAGCCTCTGGAAGTTTCCCTCCATCCTATAGAGCAGAGCCAATG
>JAWWEE010000040.1:5017093-5037768 GCA_035221455.1 Xenops minutus | reverse complement strand
ATCAAAGCTCTTCTTTCGGTTATTATCTCTAGCCGTAAATTTCGAGCTGTTTTTTTTTTCCCTTCCCTCTGGAAGGCAAAAAGGGAGGGGGGAAAAGACTTTAAAGGAGTTTTGCTGGACACCAGGCATTTGTTCAGGGTCAGACCACCACATTGCCCCAGGAGAGGTTTCATCTTTATGTAATAAACACTTCTTTTATGGTGAGAACAGTCACTCACTGGAACCACCTCCCCAGGGAACTGGGTAGAGATGGAGGTTTTCAAGATGTTACTGGACAGGGTGCTAGACAATCTCACCTAGGCTCCCTTCCCCATGAAAGGCTGGTCTAGATGATCTTCTGAGGTCCCTTCCATCCTGGGCTGTTCTGTAATTCTATGAACATTTTTGGAAGGAGCTTGTGTCTTTTCCTTACCCAGGTATTTTTACATTTGGTTTAGAATGTTGTGGGGAAAAAAAACAAACCAACTTCAGGTTGAGGAAGTCAGATATAGCTGCAGAGAGCAACTTCCATTCCTCCCCTGGGTGCTCAGGGTACGTCTGTGGAAAGGGAGAGATGAGTTTGAACAGTCTGGTGGTTCAGAGACAGTGGAGTCTCCCAGACAGATGCTTCCTAGACAAGCACTTGAGATACCATCACTCACTGCAAAAAATGGCCAAGATAGGATCTGTGGAGAGCAGAGACAGTCAGTATTTATTTGTGAGTCTCTAGGAACGCCTTTAGTATTTCATCTTGTTTATGATTAAGCCAGAAGAATATCTAACTTCCAGGTCATGTTGTAAATTAATTGAGATATAGCCCTGAAGCTGCTGTGGGCAGTGCCGTTCTGGCCCATTATAAAAGCAGAGCTGGAGGCATTGAGAGCTGTGGTTATTAACTTCTCTCCAGCCAGCCTTCACAGTGGTGTTTTTGCCCTCTGGATACACAGATTCACTGCTGCCTCCTTCTCCCTTCAGTCCCTTATCCCCTGCCTGCATTGCAGAGACTAGCTCACTATTCTCAAGCCATTCCTTCTGCCTCCTTCACCACCATCCCCACCCCACCTGTGCTTCTCAGTGTACTCTCCTTCCCCCCGCACTCTCCCATTGCCCTTGGGTTTCCTACAGCCTTCTCTCTCCATCAAGCCATGTTCTTCTTCCTTTCTGGTGGCCCCAGAACCTGATCTGATAGGAATACCAGTCAGTTGTTTAGGAGATTGGATCTAATTTCTCTCTTCTCCTTACTTCTGGTTAGAGCACCTCACTGGTCAGACAAGATTTGCAGGTACAAGGAGAACTCTGCAGAGGAAGAAGTTACCTCGTGAGTTGTTCTGTCCTCAGGCTCTGTCTGCAGTTCACCTGGGGGGAGAGAAAGAGGAGCTGGGGTGTATTTTTAGCATTTAGTACCTCAGTTTCATTTGAATTCCAGTTGCAGCTCCCAAATCCTCTGTTGGATCTAATCTTTCATCTTTTCCTTCAGCAGATCCTACTCTGAGAGCAAATATTTCCCTTTGCCCATGTTTTGTCTGTTTTGAGGGGGATGGAATGGCCTTCTAGTGGTGTTTCAGTATCTGGTTAAAAGTGGCCTGATTTTAATAGCTGTTCCTTGGCTTCTGTTATCTAAAACATATGTTTTCTGACATTTAATGATAGTTTGTTCTCCCATACATCCCAATGAGTATAAGCAGCTGGTTATTTTCCAGTGTCAGTGAGTTTGAAATTAATGCAACTTATTTTCCTGTGGGGAATGGAGACATATGTCACTGAATTGCCTTAAATATTAATTGTATTATTTCCAAAGGAGAGAAGTGCAACTAGAACCAAAGGAATACAGAAAATTATTTATTCCAAGAGAGCATAAAATACATAATACCTACACATGGGAATAAACCTGTCTTTTTAAATTGCTGTGGGGTTTTGTGGTTTGTATTATTTTTATTTTTTTAAATTTCTGGTTTGATTCTTGTTAGAACTGAAAGCTAATTCTTCTAATGGTCTTCCATTGGCCCATGATAATTGCCTGGATGATCTTAATTCCAGTTCTCAAGGACAGGGTGTCCTGTGATGCAGCAAGCTCTATTTTGCATTTGACTTGTATTTTCTGTTCTAGCAGAACTGAGTGGTTTATGGAGTAGAAGAGCAGGGTGGAGGGATTTCTTATTGATCATGTTGGAGGGAAGGACTTGCCATTGTCATCCTGGATGTTCTGTAAGTGTTCTGGAAAGGGACGCTGGTGGGCCTGTGGGCTCTGCCCAAGGTCAACTTCAAGTCAGTGGACTAAATCCTGGTAATTTCATTAGGAGCTGAATCAGGCCTTTTCTAGATGAGGAAAGGGGTTTAGACCTCTGTGGCAGAATGTAGATGGACTTTGGACATTTAAGTGTCATCTGCAATCCAGACAGTCTCTGCTTATCAGCCATCAAAACCTGCTCCTGCCTTATCTCTGCCCGTGCCTCTAAGTTTGTCATGAAGGCTCACCAGCTGCACGTGCTGTATGAGGGGAACAGAAAACTTCAGCACAAACATCACCTTGTCCAACACAGTGGCTCAGACATTTTGCTTCCTCAGTGTCCCTCAGGCTCAGAGTGTCCACAGTGTGTCTGGAGACACTCAGGGATATTTACTTATGAATGGGTTTCTGTGGCTGTGCCTTCATAAAAACTGTGCTGGTGGATTCCCTTTGTGGGTCAGAAAGTGAAAGCAGAGCAAAAGGCTTCTAATCAAGGTGTTGCAGCAAGAAAATGAGAGGAGGCAGGAGGGATGGAAACCCTCACCTCCAGACCATCAGAGACAAGTCTGTATTTTGCATTGCCATCGATGGAGAAAATAATTCCCCACCATGGCAATCCCCTAATCCCATGGGACAAAGCTATTAGAGGATAATCCTACCCTAAATTGTAGCCCTATGCTTGAGCATTGGTTCCTCTAATGCTCTAGGATACAATTACAGAACAAGGCCTGGAAACCACAGCCTTTGTTCTGCCTTATTGCTTAATTGTTTAATGAAGTATTCACTTCATCTAAGTGAGTGCTTTGTAATTTTGTACTTTCAGGCAGCTGGCAGTGGCAAAGAACTGGCTTTTTTACAGAATAATTTGTTCTCTTGGTGAAATAAGGTACCATTAAAGACATCAGGCTCCAATAGTAAATAATTTGAGAAATCTCTCCATAAAAGGGAAATCTCACCCTTGAAAGTAAGGAATGACAGCACATTTGTTACTGCTAGAATTTTTTTTGTTTTCCTTTTCCCCTTGGTGCTGTGCAAAGACAGATGGAAGAGGGGACAACTAATACCAGATCTTGCACTAGCAGGCCAGTTTCTGAGGCCAGGACACTCCTACCATATGCACCTCTCAGACTGGAATGGGAGAGGCTTTCCCAACTGAAAATAAACAAACAAATAAATAAATAAGCTTTATGTCAAGATAAGAGCAATATCCAGGCCCTTAAGTAAGTGCAAAGTCTCTATATACAACTGCAAATAACATTTCGGGTGTTTTGATCTTTTGAAGCTTTTATTTCTCTTTATGACTATACAAGGAGCTTAGACAATTAGCTCTGGGCTTGGCTATAATTTTTGGTTGAGGACCTGAGTTCCAGGCACTGGCTATCAGGAGATTTGGAATAGGCTAGGGGGAGAACATGACCCTGGGAACAGGAGAAAATATTTTGAGTGTTGGAGGCGTTTTTGAGTTCCAGCCGTGCAGGGTCTCTTGCAAATGCTAAATACCAAAATAACACTGCCAGTCTGTAATATCACGTTTTTCTTTAATAGCTATGAAAGTGTTTTATGAATAACATCAGCACAAGCAGAACAGGTGAGGTCACCTGTGGACTAATCTCTTCCTCTCTCACCAGTCCTGCCTGCTGGGAGGTATGCCTGTGGAGAGGTTCTGGCTCTCACAAGGATGGGTGCTGCTTCACTGAGACCACATTGCAGGGGGAGACAGCAACAAGAGAGGTGCTTTACAGGTGGTTCACTTATTGCTTTCCATGCAGACTCTGCTAGTCCATGGAGTGCAGATGATGGGAAGGAAACCAAGAAGTAGTTGCATTTGAAGTATCAGCAAACAGTACAGTATAGGGCACCTGTACGTATATGGTAAATAGAAATGTATATAGTTAATGTATTGTTGTTGGCCCCCAAAAAGTGACAAATAGGTGACTTTTGACTGTTATGTTCCATTGGAAAGGCAGTACAGTGCAAACCTTTTGTTTGTCAGGACACTTTGTAACTTGTTTTCATGCAACTACCATTTTCAACATCATTTAACAAGTCATTATAGCCCTTTTAATAAATTATAGACATTAACCTTGCCTAGGGTAACTGAGGGCAAGATTTTAATTCAGGCAGTGGAGAGTCTGTCCTCTAGGCCTATGTTCAAGGTCACAAGGGTGTCAGAGCCTACATCAATTCCTACATCAACTCAAGGACCAACAGGAACACACCTGGCTCTCAGCCATCTGTTGTACCTTTACAGTGCTGCTGGTTCCTTCCTGTGTCAGTGCACAGAGCCTTCCCAGGCTGCTTTTATCCGTGCTCACTCCAAGCTGCCTCTGTGACCTGTTCTTGGAAGAGCTAAAGTGTGGGAAGCCCCTGGTTGCTTTGCCTTTAAGGATATACCTGCCAGCTTCTCTGTAGGGAGTTTCCTGCTCTGACACAGAGGCAGGGATCTGACTCATGGCAGCTGGAGACACCTCCTGGAAGAGCTGTCATGGAATAGCCACAGGCACTCGTGATTCAGTCCTGAGCAGTCTCATTAGCACCTGGTTTCTTAATGGCATCCCGTATATGCTTATGTTACCAGCTATTTTTGTATCCTCTGTGCAACCAACCACCGCCTTAGCAGGAACTCTCTGTCCACATAAAAGTGTGTTCTATTATGGTTTCTTTTCTTTTTCTTTTCTTTATTTTTTTTTTTAATCCATATGGAAATGCTTGCTTAAACTTTTGTTTAAACCTTTTAAAATTTGTTTATAATTAAGAGCAAAAAAATGAATTTTGCTTAAAACTGAAATTCTCTGCCTTTTTCATAAACCCAACACTTTAGCTTCTTTGAAGAAAAGATTCAAAAAATTTTACAGAAGTATTTATGTAGCACATTTTTGGCTTAAAGCACTGTCTTGCCACGTCTGCTATTATTGCTGCTTATTGCTCTGAGGTAACATTTGCTTTTTGATCCAAAGTTTCAGCTGTTTGCTTTTAGGGATGTTACTGGTCGTGGCTCGATATCTGTGGTTACAGATGGCCAGAGTCTCAAATGACTCCTGCCTGAACCAGCTTCTCCGAGTCAGGGGAGGATCCAAAGTGGCAGAGGGGAAAACAAGCCCAAGGGCACAGGTCACCTGTGCTGGGCTCCGTGGGAGCACACCTGTGCAGCAGGACTGGGGCTGTCTGGTGGAAAAGGTGTTCAAACATGACTGGCAAGGATGACTCCGGTCTGAGTGGAGCCTTTGTAGTGAAAACTGGCCAAGCAGTTAAATTACATCTTCCACCCGCAGTCTGCTGGTGAGAGTTGCCCAGAGGGTGCTGGGCACAAAGCTGACATGGCCACTGCCCCTTTCCTCCGGGAGGTTTAGCCTGGGCTGGACCCCACTTGCCACCCTGCCTGCTTATCGGTGTGCGTGTTGACCTGGCTGGGTTCACTGCATTCCGGAGCTGGTCGCTGGATGTTGTTTGTTTGAATTCCTCTGCAGTTTCAGCACAGCCCCCTGTACTGGCTCTTTTGGGGTTTGAAGTTGTAGACTTCCTTCACCATGGTGCCTTTGAGCAATGCATGTGCTTCCCCCATCCTTCTTCTACAATATGGGAATTTGGGGAGAATCTGCTAATAATTGGGGTTTCCTGAAATTCCAAATATTATTAATGGTATCATTATGGGTTGTCATGCTCTCTTACTTTTCAGGAAGCCAGGAGTAAAGCTGAAGCTCAGATGAAGAGACATCTGGCATTTGTATTTGTTCATATTTACAGTAGTCTAATGATTACCTTTGCAGGCTCCTGCAAAGTGTTCACCTGCCCTGAGGGATGGAGTGACTCGGCAGGATATCTGCATTACAATTGGAATATTGTTCCTGCTGGGAGAGGACTTGAGAGAATATTTTTACTTTTCAACAGCTCCTGCTGTGCTTTGGCATTTACAGTCCATCTGGACTAACACCTTCAGCGGTTTTTTCTCTGCCCAGCAGATTCTGGGACAGCAGCAACAAGCACATTAGTTTGTCACCAAGCTGTGAGTAGCACGGTTTTTATCCTTTGCTGCTTTTGGTGTGACTTCAGAACTTCAGAACTTCCTTTACAGGTGGGGAAGCTGGGTCATGAAGAGAAGAGATGGTGCCACTTGGTTCACCTGTTACGGAGTGTGGAAGAGGTGACACCTAGATCCTGGCTGGCTGAACTCTGGCTGGGAGACCCATCCTCGGGATTGCTACCTCTGCCTGAAAATCTGGGGCATGAAGGCATGACTGTCACACTCCTCTTCTGCCTGGTTTGTGATCCAGTCTACTAGAAAGGGCTTTCTGAATCACTTGTTCCTTCCAGAACTTCTTGCTAATCTACACAGGCTCCTTTGGGTCTAAAATTAAGACTCCCTAGGAAAGCCAGAAGAGCCAGGCTTTCCCAAACTGCTCTGCCCAACGTGCCAGGTCCCCAGACACAGCTGTATTTCTCACAGGTGCATTTCTTAAATCAGAAAGACCAAAATTCCAAAGACCTTCCCAGAATTTGGCACCGAGTCACCTGTCTCGAATCGCGTCTCCGCTGGTCCTCCCGTGTGATCGGTGAGGATGCAAAGGCGGGGGCTGCAGGGAGGGTGGGAGCAGAGAGCTCGGAGCCCTGACTTGCTGGGCTTCCAGGCGGACTTTCTCAGCCGTGCTGGTCAGAGGGCTGCCCCAATAACGCAGGGGCTCATTCCCTGGGAGCAGCGAAGCAGGGAAACAGGGCTGGCACACATCGCACCTGGCGCATCCCCGGGAGCCGCTTCAAGCTGTGAGCGGGCATTGCCCTCTGCTGACAGCCTGGGGTATGGGGCCGGCACCGTGAAATCCTGTGTCTGCTGTCCTAGAGCAAACCAGGATTTCTGGGGGTCTGCGGCACGATGAAGGAACCTCCCCCCGACAGAGATTTTGGGCGGTTAGTGCTTGGTTTATGTCCTTTCTCGCTGCTACGCATCAATCCATCAATCAATCAATCGATCACATATCAATCATGCCACATCAAAGACAAGTGCAGTGTAGCTGCTGTGCAAAGCATGGAGCGCACACAGAGCAAGAGCCAGATTTCCCCTGGAGTCCTTGTGGTGTCCAGAGACAACAGGGATAAAGCAGAGTGAAAAAACATGAATGATCATCCCCCTTTCACATGAAAGTCGCTGAGATACTGAAAGGTCCAGCTGAGCCCACAAAAAGGCAGCTCTGGTGCCCTGCCTGGAGCTCAGATGAATTCAAAGCAGGAATAAACCACAAGTCCTGACTGCAAGGAGAATGGATCACACTCTGCATGTCTTTTTCTTGTAGATTTTTTTCTTCACCAGGTTAGATAACTCCTTAGCTCAACCAAAGCTGCAGTTCAAATGCTGTTTGGAAGCAATGACCTCTGATAAATAGGAGGTTGGACTGGACAACCACATTTCTTTTCTGCCTTTGTCAGCTTGTCCAAGGTCAGAGTGGAGTTATGTGGGAAAGCCAGGAAGTGAATCAGTGGTGGGGTTTTTGGCTTGGTTTGGTTTGTTGTTGGGATTTTTTTTTTGTCCAGGGCTTTAAAATCTATTTTCCTCTTATTTACATTTTGGAATTATCTAACAAATGGCTACAGGAATGAATGTAATTAAATCTTGTAGTGAGAAATGGGACAGAAAGGTCTAGGACACTTTAACAGATGTCTTTTCAGGCACTGAGCTCTTTACCAGGACTTCTCCTGTGGTAAATTTACTGTTTGGATTCTGCTAGTTTGGTCCTTGTGAGTGCTGAATAAATTGGTCTTGCGTTTTGACCATCCAGTGCCTCATAAAGATTTCAGGCTGTCCATGGAAATATTCTTGGGTTGTCTGCTCTGAATAAATGCTCATGTGGAAAAGGACTAAAAGCTTACAGGAACATCTATAGACAGCAGAGAAAAAAGGACTTTTATCTTTGATAACTTCCATTTTACCGTGCTGAGTACATGGGAAGAACTGAGTGTATTTTCACAGGCTCTGTAAAAGGATGAAAGTCTTCTCTTGCTGCCAGACAAATGCTATTTCCCCACTCAAGCAGCAAAGGCTTCTGATTTCAGCAGTTAAGGCCATTTTCCAAGCCCAGCTATGGGGAGGAGACACCAAAAATCTAAATTCTGAACTGTGATGGTGTCACTGTATTAAGAAGATTATAGCAAGAATAAGAGCAATGATAAGTAATAGTGTTTACAATTAATAATAACCTCAGACTAGGGAGTAAGGGGCTGATTGTCCTTGCATGAATATTCTTGCTGGTTCCAATGAATAAAAAGGGCCAATTAGGTCAGTTTTCCATCCTCTGTGTGGGTGCTCTGGAGAGCTCCTCAGGGTTTCTCCTGCAGGGCCTTCTTTCAGAGAGCCAAATTCTCTCATTGCCCTGCTCTTTCATCTGTTATGTCTTTTTCATTTCTTACAGATTTTGCATTAAAACCTGATGCTTTTCCCCACACCAGTATTTATGGCAGTGTGTGCTATTTTGTAAAGCTTTATAAATTTGTGTACTTGTATAAAAATCTTGGCATTCATTAAAAAAAAATAAATATTAAGATTAGCCCCCAAGGAGGGAGGGTAAAAGAGTAAGAGTTCTGTCAACAACAAGAAGAAGCAAATAAACAAAAAAAGAAAAAACACACTAAATTAAAATATTTATAACCTAATCTAGTTTTGAAAGAGAAGGGAGATTAACTCAGAAGTATTCACCATGTCTATATTTATAGAATATCCTAAGACTCAGGATAGAGGTTTTTGTTACATGCTTAACTCCCTTAAACAACAGATGATAAAGTTTTAATGGCACACAGGATGTATTTCATTAAAGAGGTACAAGGAACAAAAAATTTCTAGATTGAAGGCCACATTAGGAGAATGACTTCATGTGTTCACTTGCTTTTTCCTCTCCCCCATGTTCTCTTTAGAGTTTCCTAATTCTTTTTTGTTTCTTTCCAGAAGCATCACTCACTGTCTACACTGAGAATGATTTTGGGCCAGGAAGTGGAGAAGACGGAAGCAGGTATATATATCACATTACCCTTGGTGCTGACAGGGCAGAGTTGACAGGGAAAACATCACTCATCTTTCCAAACATTATTTCATCCCCTGTAATTGTTTATAGGAGGACAGGTCTGGAATAAAACCTGAGTGCCACTTTGGAAGACCTAATGCCTTCCCTGTCATCAGCAGCTGAGACAGCCTGAATGTCAACATTCTCTTACTGCAGTTAATTTGTCCTCAAAAACTCCTTCAGAAGGCAGGCTACGTCTTCCCCTCCCTTGGACATGGCCCATTACATCACACTTCCTGACACAGGGCTCTGAGGAGCCAAAATGTTGCCACCCATTCCTATTCTGCCTTTGCAGGAGGGGTCATTCCTTCAGCACAATCAGTGAGTGAGATCAATACCTAAATCCATGTTAAACCCAACAGGATAACTTGCATGGTCATGCAGGTTAGTTTAGAGAGTTGGTTGTGTTTTTGCCTACGCTACAGGAATGTTTCTTTTCAGTTAACTTGGAGCAAAAATTAAAGTCTCTCATATTAAGCAGCCAGGAACAACACTCATGAATCAAATCCATGGATCTGGCTTAAATTTTAGTAGTACTAATTCAATTAGCTGTTTTATCACTTGGTTTTGTTTTCAGTTTTTTCCTCTATAACAAACATGATCAATAAAACATAAAATAATGCTGTGATGCTCCCATTATTACACTCCAGGATACAAATATTTAAAATAAATATGAATGTTTTAAAACTCACAGCATGGAAATTACTACAGTTGGCCACATCAAAGTTGAATGAACTATTTTCCTGCTTTCCAAATACACAGTGGTATTATAGGTACATTTCTACTGTTTTCTTTGTAGAAAAGCTACAGTTTTGACAAAAATTAATTCCTAATATTGACAACAAGCAGCCAGGAGATGGTACATTACACTATGGAGAGTAGGAAGGGCACATCTCTGATGGATTTTTCCTTCCTTTTGTGAGTGTAGAACAGGATGGGGATACATTATTCAGTAGTGAAATTCAGAATTAGTATAACTGAGGTGCAATGCCAGTGGAATCAAGACAAATGAATCCTACTCATTGCAGTATGAGATTTGTCCTATAGCTTTAGGTCTTCATGGAAATTTAACCATTTGTCTATTCTCCTTATTGCTTAGAGAAGGCAGCCAGCATTTCCATGAGATTATTTAAATGTAGAATTATTAGAAAAGTTTGCAGCTACAGAGACAGATGGGTTTTACATAAAATCCCTGCTCTTTGTAGCAACCCAGTGTGATATTGAGCTAGATAATGGTCCGAAAGTACATTGCCAGGCTCCTAATGAGAAACTGTTGACAGCAGAATTACCCCTACATTCATCAAAAAGCCAATAAATGTCAAGCAAGAGGCCTTTGATGCAGTAGCTCATAATTCCTGTTCAGAAGCCTCTGCAGTCACTTCAGGGCACGCCGTCATCCTGCATTTCTGCTGATTTCCCCAAAAACTTTGTTGCTGAAGAGCCACAGGGAGCAGGTGTCAGCATTCCGAGTGCCCCTGTCACGGTGCCACGGGCTCACCATGAGACCTCAGACATGGCACGTTTGCCCTCGATTTCCCAACCTGCAACTCAGGAATGACAGTGCAGGAACTACCCAGAGGCAATTCTGTGAAGGACACGGTGTTGCCATCCAAATGCTCAGAAATCATGAGCTAGACAGGAAAAACTCTGATGCTGTCTCCTGCCAAGGAGGTAATCATGCATTTTTAATGTCAACTATGTCCAGCTTTTTGGGCCTTTGTAGTACCTGTTTTCAAGCTCTCTCTCCTCCACAGCTCCAGGAGGATTACTTCAAACCAACATGAAACTATTTCTTACTCAAGCTGATGAATTCTGGCCTTAAGGAAACTTTTATAGGAAGTTTATATAAAAGTTTATATAAAAGCTTTTATAAACTGTTCTTTGGCTCTGTGGGACACAGAGGGTATAAATACCTTGCCTGTCATCCAATTCCTCTGTTTGTGTTCAGCATATATGCCCCAAATGGTTTGGTGAGGCAGGAAATTGCCTGGGTCATGAATTAGGAACAACCTTGTACTGAGTGTGACTCTGCTTATCGCTGCTCCCTGGCTCTTGGTTTGCCTTGTTCCTGATGGGAGCCTGAAGCCACATCACAAGGGATATGCTCATATCCTTTAGATATGATATGCCTGTATGTATCTTTTTCTAAAATTTCCAGGTAAAGGCTCAGAGCCATTCTTCTACATGCACTCTGAGGCAGTTCAGTCTGTTCACACTGGCAATTCCTTGCTTGCATTTTCTTACCTGGTTTCCATTCCAGCTGTTCCTGTGTATATGAACAGAAAACATGTCCCTGTTTGTCATTTCCAGGGATAAGCTGCATTCCAGAGGCTGCATGAGGATGGGGTTGTACTTAGTTTCCAGAGAAGGCTGAATGTGTGCCACATGCTATTAGGGTCACTTGAAACTGGGCTAATTACCTGGCAGGCATCGCTGCAGAGAGATCCTTTAATAAAAATGAATGGGGTGATAAGGAATAGGCTCCTTGCTATTTTGGGACAAACTCTTCCCTCAGGCAGCAGATAACCACGGTGGTAAGGCTCCCAATCTATCATTTGGTTTGCTGTTTCTTGGCTGTAGAACTTAATTAACAATTCTGGAGCTGCTCTGTTTCCCTGTAAATCCATTAAATTAAACAATAAAGGCAGATGTGGGCAGAAATAAAAATCCCATGCAAGTCAGAAATGAAAAATTGTTTTATCAGTCTTCACGGGCTAGTGCAGGAATGTTATAAAACCTGCTGAAGCTTTTATGTCCAGTGGTTCAAGCGAGAGAGAAATGTTGCTGTGGATGCCACTGTTTTTGGGACTGATGGTCACTAATTAAAAGGTCATGTAGTGACTGGACAAGGAGGAATGGTTTCAAAAGGAAAGACAGTAGGTTTAGATACTGGGAAGAAATTCCTTACTGTGAGGCTGGTGAGACTCTGGCACAAGTTGCCCAGAGAAGCTGTGGATGCTCCATCCCTGGAAGTGCTCAAGGCCAGGCTGGATGGGGCTCTGAGCACCCTGGTCTAGTGGAAGGTGTCCCTGCCCATGGCAGGGGGTTGAAACGAGATGATATTTAAGGTCCATTCAAGCCTAATCTGTGATTTAGACTGAAAAATACCACAAGCCTTGAAAAGAAATGTTCTTAAGGGTCTGAACTCAGTTGTCCAGAGTGCTTTGCTTCCTCAACTTCCACACATTCAAACAGTGAAGGAGCTCGAGTTTTGGTCCTTGATCTTTTGCAGAGAAAGCCAAGGATAAGGTACCAGTCCTACCCTTTGCCTCTCACTTAAACAACCAGAACACCATATTTTATAGTCAACTTCCCCTCTCATCACTATTTTGTCTTGCTCTTGTATCTTGGCTTTACATAGCACTTCCATTAACTTCTGCTGATAGTGAAAAGGCTAAGGACACCTATGTGTCTTTGGAATATTAGTGTCCTACAAGGCCATTCATATTGAATGAATCCATGGGCAGGAATAATTTGCCTCCCCTGTGGTATAACTATTTCCAGTGAAATAATTATTCTTTTAAAATGCATTTTTTTCCCTTCAAGAATTGCAAACAGGAGGTAATAATATTGCCAAACCCCATCTGGTGTAGAGGGTGATCAACTGCAGAATAATTTTTAAATATCCAAAATAATATGCTCATCTAAACTGTCACATGCTTTAAGATGGCCAGTGAAACCATTTTATTACTGCAGTTAGTTGGAAAGAGCACTGTTCTGCAAAAATCAGATAATGTACTTATTTCTAAAAGCCTGGAATAAAAGAGCCAGTTGAGATTTGCTGAGTAGTTGCAAGATAGCCATTAAATATAAATATTTTTTAAAACAATTTACTCTTTCCTAATGCTTTTAGAGCAGCATGTGGGAACAGACTCTAAGTGCAGCATCTTACTGCATTGGAAAGGACATGATGAAGGTTATTGGACTCCAGATTTAACTCTTCTATCTCTTAATTGCTCATAACAGTTCCTAACCTATACAAACTATGGGAGTTTATGAAAAATTTACCCATCTTTACAGATGGTAACAACAAAAGTTTATATTTTTAAAACAACTAGTCCCAGTGATGCACATTTTTCACAATTCTATAGAAACAAACTACACTCAGTGGTGAATTCAAGTTTAAGTTTCCACTCCTGCAGTAGAACTGAAAATTTCTTTTCAACCTGTAGATGGAAAACAGAATTGCCTTGTGGGGCTGTGTATGTATAAATGATACAAGTATTTATACCACTGATTTTAATTAAAGGCCTTTGAAGACAGTCCCAGGACTTTACTGGGTATCTGATTCACTTCAAAGAACTGAGGAATGAATTAACACTCAGACAGACAGGGAACCAAGGACATGGGACAAAGCATGCCTTAAAAAAAATCCTTCCTGACTCATGATACCTCCACATTTGAAGCTTTAGTAGCCATAGAAAAGATTTATTTGATCTAACTGAAGGCATCGAAGTCTGTGCTAAACACTTTGGGCTACTTTTACTGTCACAAAGAGTGAAAGACCCATCCATGCAGTGATTCACCTGGTCTCGATTAGATGTCCGAGGACCCATGCCGTGTTAATCATCGTGGTGAGGAGCTGACAGAGCACAGCCCAGCTGGAACTGGGCTCACAGTGGATGCCTGGCTGAACCCCAGCCAGCAGTGCCCTCCCATCCCAGACCAAAGTTTATCCTGAGCAGGACTCACTGCCCAGCACATGGAGGGCATATTTTGTTCTTTGCTCAGCACTGGTGAGGTCGTATTTGGAATACAGACAAGTTTTGGCACAACCAGTACAAAAGGGATGTGGAGAAACTGGCACTGGTCCACTGCAGGGCTGCCAAGCTGGTTACCTAGAGAACCTGACCTACAGGGAGAGTGGAGGAAGCAGGGCTTGTTCAGTCTGGCAGAGAGGAGTGTCAGGGTGGTCTAACTGCAGCCTCTGAGTGCTTAAAGGAATACACACAGATCACAGAGCTGAAGTTTCTCAGTCATGTCAGATTATGTAAGAAGGGACAACAGCCAAAAATAGCTGCTTCAAGGCTCAGATTGGACATTAAAAAAAAAAAAATTCACCTGGAGGGTTGTAAAGCGCTGTAAGGGATTACCCAGAGGGGCAGCTGGATCCCTGTTGTTGTCAAGTGTGTAAAGCCTTGGCTGAACTGCTGGTAAAAGCTCAGCTTTGAGCAGAAGGATGGACTTCCCAAGTAGCACATCCAAGATGCTGTGATAAACTGAAAATATACAGCCTGAAAGTTACAGCAGGGTCAAGTCACTGCCATGTGAGGATCTCTGCTGAAGCCCATGGGGTGGCTTTCACCCCAAGCCACGCTCAGCCTCCCTGCAGTCAGCAGCAAAATCCTCTAGAGCTGGGGCAAGTGCTTGAACTGATGGTGGAAAACCAGGATTTGTTGTGGCATACATACAGTTTATAAGTAGATATATTCATAAGGAGTAATGGACCACTGCTATAGGCTTCTCTTGGTAACACCCAAACAGCCCTGGAATCCATTATGATATGTACTATCATCATCTCTGGAATGTGCCCAAGCCCTTTAATTCCCTACTAATAACAATAAATGGAAATTCTCATCCAGAACTATGGAGAGAGATACTGAACAGGGTGATCTGAGCCCTCTCTCAATCCCTGTGGCTCCCTAAGTAACCTGGGAGATCTTAAACCAATTTTTGCAGCACAGAGTTCCTTCTAAAACCACAGATTAAACTCACTGCTGAGAAAGCCCATTTTCTTTGATTTTTCTTAATATTTATTACATACTTAGAACAAATTTATTGTGTCTGGCATATGCAAGAAGAAAAATTTAACTTTCAGTAAGAACAAAAATATAGTTTCCAAAGGCAACTGCGTGAAGAATCATAAAGCACAGCTAAGGTTAGTTAAGAGACAGGACTCATTTCTTCTCCTGAGAGTGTGACCAGACAGGCTTACGCTTCTGGATAAAGGCTTCAATGCCCTCCTGCCCATCTCTCAAAGTCAGATTGTCTACCATGACCTGAGTAGTCATTTTGTAGGCAGTGTCAAGGTCCTGGGTTATCTGTCTGTAAAAGGTGGCTTTCCCCAGGGCAAGGACGGACTTGCTGCTTTCACAGATCTTCTGAGAGATTTTCATGGTCTCTTCTTCCAGCTTGTCTTCTGGCACCACCTTGCTGACGAGCCCGTGCATTAATGCTTCTTGGGCAGAAAGAGGTTCACCCGTGAAAAGCATCTCTAGTGCGACCTGAACAAGGAAAAATAATATATTAAGTCAATCCAACAGCCTTACTACTTTGCTTTGTTTGGGGAATTTCAGCCTCCTCCTCCAAGTACAAGTCACTCTCATAACAAACATAAGTTTTGGCCTCTTAAACTGCTAAGGGGATGTCAAGAGGGGTGAGCAAAGAGAAGGACTGAGTCTAGAGCTAGTCTTTCCAAACCTGCCCACTGATTCCACTTGTCCTAGGGTGACACCTCTGGGTTTCTCTTCAGCCCATGATCTCTAGTGATTGCTGTAGGAATTAAGAGAGATGTGGATCATCTGCAATGTCAAATGACTGAACTTGGTATTTTAAGTTGGGCATACGTGCAGTTTTTGAAAACACCTGCCTTAGTTTTAAGTTTGGTATGGATGGCTTTAAATATGTCCTCTTATAGCCACATCTACTTCAGTCTCCTGCTGCTTCCAGCATCTGGTACTTGAGGTTTCAAATTAAAAAATCCCCCAAATAGGCAGTGACTGTTCAATGTTATATAGCAATATGGATTTTTTCCCATGACTCCTGATGCAATTGACCAATGCCTGAATCATAAGAGCTAATTATTCTCATTAATATCTTTGAAACAATGGCAACATTTCACTTGTTAAGAGGTAAAATCAGCAATCCTGTGAACTGCAGGGAATGTTCCTGCTACTTTGAAAAGTGGCACAGAGAAAAGTATATCCCCCAGATTCTAAAAAGGGAATCACACCCTGCAGAAACACTAATTCAGAAATAGTTAAAACTGTACACTATAGCAGACTTGGAAGAAACCCCATGGACTATATTTGCACAGGATGGGCTCACAGATGGGAAATTTCAAGCTGAAGCTCTTATCCAGCAATGGGATTTGTGCAGTTCTGTCACTGCATCTTAGCAGAGCCCTGCTGGGCTTGCAGAGTCTGTCTGCATGAATCCAGCTGGATCAGAACTTAAAATTTCTATTCTCAGTTAGGGAAGCTTTACAGGTCGTACCATTTTTTATGCAGTGATAGATGTGCAGCCACAATCAGTAGGATGTAAAACAGGAAGACAGTATAGGAGGGTTTCAGATGCTATTTAGAGCATCTTGATCTACAGCCAGGCAGATCATGCTGGCAGTGAAATGTCACTGCCTGGTGAGAATTGATACCTCAGTGGGATTGTTATCCTGGACTTGCAGGAGTTCCCTCCTCAGGGGAGAACATCACTGGCAAAAGCACAGAGCTGTCTGTTGGAAAGGAAAGGGATCACTGAGCTGTTGTGCTGCTGGGATGAGCTCATGCTGGTTGGAATTGCATCAGTAGGAAGCTGCTTTCCCTAAACAGAGTTCATCCCTTTACTATTTTTCCTGGTCCAAAGAGTTATGGAGATGCCTTTTGCAATAAAATATTTTGAATGCTGTACTGCAGGAAAGTTCAGGCAATGGAACTAAAACGCCTAGCATGGGAACCTCCTTCTTGGAAAATTACAAAGAGTATCTGGGAAGGCAGCCTACCTTTCTGGGAAGAGATCTGCCCAAGGCCACAGCTGGTGTGGAGCAAAACAGCCCAATGTTTACTCCAGGAGTAGCAAACTGGGATTTCTCACTTGCCACCGCAATGTCACAGCTTGCCACAAGCTGACAGCCTGCTGCTGTAGCCAAGCCATTTACTTTGGCAATCACTGGCACTGGAAGTTTCTGGATTAAAGTCATAACCTGCAAGCACAAAAAGGGTGGTCAGTATGGACATTTAGGAAGACATAATCCTGTTCTGGAAGCCCTCAAAAGTACCTTTCTCTCTCTATTGATGAAAAAAACCCAGAACTGTTTGATCTTGGCTCCTTCAACTGTAGTTTTCGTACGTGGCTTTTACAGCAGTCCTTAAATATGGGTTTGGCAATGTGTATAGAGATCATTATTAATGGAGGAACTAGAACAGAATGTATCAAAGTACCTTCTGCTGTCACACTGAGCAGGGTTAGGGATCAAATTCTAGCACTGTCACAATCAAAGGGGGTTTTGCCATTCTCTCCAAAGGCTCCAGGATTCACTTTTAACATTCCAACCTCCAGGACTGTGTCTTTGTAACAAGAAATTGTATGGTCTGCTGACTGGGCAACGAGTGAGACAGATCTTATTTTCACATTGTCTACTTGATGTTTAAGCTGGCCTTGAGTTCCTAGCTAGATGCTGGGAAAGAACATTTGATAACAAGTAATTTAAAGATGATTATCCCTAGATTTCTAGGAAGGACATTGCCCAAATACTCAGCTGCAAGGAACACTGGCTAAACTAAGGAATGCAATATGACTCTACCCATTGCTGGAGATATGCACATTGTCATTACAGCCCTTTTATTTACATGCAGAGAAATCCAGGGAAAATGTAATTCCACCATTAAAACAGCAGAGCAGCAAAAAGCAAGGAATCTGGAACAAGAGCCTTTGCTTTAGCAAGTGAGCAATGCTGTCCCTCCTCAAAACCAATGCTTGCTCTTAAATACTAAACACAACCAATGTCACTCAAAAAGAACTTACTTCTGCACATAATTCAAATACTTGAGAGTGATGCTTCACATCATCTTCACTTGACAGTTCCTTCAAATCATGGCCAGAACAAAACACAGGTCCTTCAGCTGCAAAGAATTTTAGGCAAAGTCAGTCTGAATTAATCAAGAAACCAGGGGCAGTGGCATATCAATGCCTCAGTTAAAGAGACTATGATGAGATGTCAATGGTCAAAAAGGTGTTTGGGAAGGGAGTTTTAAACAGAGTTCCAAAATATTGCCATCTGGGTGTGGTGATAACTTTAAATTACCACAATGTAACATTTAACCACATTAACACCCATCAACACTTTTCCGGTCCTAGTTTTACTTCCATTCCAGACCCTTCACACTTCTGAGGCGTTTCTTGTAAGAATACTTTTCTAAACAGCTCCTTGGTACAATGCAAAACAGTCAGCTGAAGCAAGGCTGGAGTGCTCTGCTCTCAGACTGATAAAAGCTAGTTCCTATTTACTGTACCCAGAACTAATTATTAACTTTTGCTAAAGAAGCATCAATACTTTTTGTGCGATGGCATTCAAGGTCACAATGGGGGAAAAAAAAAAAAAGGTTGTTCTGCTAGAGGAGAGCCAGAAGGGCTGTTGTGCTGTCTTTTCCCCTACTGCAAAAACTGTCATCTAGAGAATCCCCAAAATTACTCCAAGGGTTTGGGGAGCAAAAAAACAAGTTTCTGTGGAATTAAGCTTTGGATTTGCCAAGCTCAAAACACCCTCTACAGGTATATGATGTTTATAAGAGTTTTCCTTTGTCATGAGGATATGTGCTATGAGAATAAACCACTGTGATGCTTTTCAATCCTTCAGAACTTCTCAGATATTGGCATGGATGTGACATTTCCAGCTACAGCTATGTAAGACCCAACCTTTCCTATGGATTTGTTTCTTATGGATCAGAAATAAACATCCATGAGCTCATGGGATCAATAATATATATCTGAAAATTAATCACATTGCACATATGCCTTGTTGAAGAAGAATCCCCTGCAATGTCTGTGTTAAAGACCCAAAGCATTCCCAGAGAAGCATTTTCTTGAAATGTCTTCCTTTGCATTCCGTTCAGCAAGGAACTTGCAGCCAACAGGAATGTGCAATTCCTTTTTAAACTAAAACAAAAACCCCAAATGCAATTGTGCTCGCAAACTGTACTCCCAAAGAAGAACCTGAAGAGTTTCACAAAATATCTAACTGCTGTTGGAAGTGCTGAATGTGTATATTTAAATTCACCCCTGTGAAGTCAGCTCACTTCCACTCCTGTATGTGCACTAACATACAGTGTTTTCCTCTACGTATAAAAGACAGCATCATCCTAAATTAATAAAACAATTTATCTGAGATATTTGGAAGGGGGGCAGAGGAAGGTCATCTTAAAATAGCAGAAGCAAAAAAGATGGCTTAATAATGGCTCAAGTTTCATTATCTTCAAGAACTCTACAGGTTAATACCCAAATGGAAGGAAACTGCAATAGGCTGAAAGAGACTGTTTTACATTGGTGGGTTATGGGTGACTGTGGTACTGATATTGTGGTCTGAGAGTTTTAAAAACAGTTATGACAAACCAGCGGAAATAATTTGGCTGATACTGGCTCTGAGGAGAGCAGAACACTTGGGTTTGCAGAAACCTTGTGAGCCCTGTCTGCTCCAGTCTGTCCCCGAAGGCAACAAGTGTCATCCCAGCTCTGCCTGTTCCTGCACAAACCCTGGCTCTGGGAATGTTACCATTTGCTAGCTGTTAGAACCTGGCTTTTGTTCTGTTTAAAGTATTCTGCCGGCATTGTTTTAAAACAATTATTTCGCCTGCTGGTTGCTTTTACAGAAGGGAGCAACTTGCTGGCTGCAAATACAGGGCACAACCTGGCTGAAACACACACATCTGTGCTCAGCCGTGTTGGTCAGGACCAGAACCACAACCAAAGATGTGTCAGCGCCATGTTCCAGGGGGGGATCAAGCACAGGAGGGTGGAAAGTGGGATGAGCGATGGGGAATACAGGGGGAGGCAGGGACAGACCAGGCGGGCCCCGCATCCGGGTGGGTCTGGGATGGCACCCACCCCCTCTGTGTGTGTGTGTGAGTGTGTGTTTGTGTGTGTGTGTCCGTGTGTGTCCGTGTGTGTGTGAGCGTGTGTGTGTGACTCTGTGTGGGGGTGTGTGTGTGTGACTCTGTGTGTGTGTCTGTGCCCGTGTTTGTGTGTGTGTTTACGTGTCTGTATCTGTGTGTGTCTCTCTGTCCGTACCCTCGAAGATGATGTGTGTGTATGTGTGTGTTTATGTGTCTGTGTGTCTCTCTGTTCGTACCCTCGATGACGATGTGTGTGTATGTGTGTGTGTGTTTACGTGTCTGTGTGTGTCTCTGTCCGTACCCTTGATGACGGTGTGTGTGTGTGTGTGTTTACGTGTCTGTCTCTCTGTCCGTACCCTTGATGACGATGTGTGTGTGTGTTTACGTGTCTGTCTCTCTGTCCGCACCCTCGATGACGATGTGTGTGTGTGTGTGTTTACGTGTCTGTGTCTGTGTGTCTCTCTGTCCGTACCCTCGAAGATGATGTGTGTGTATGTGTGTGTTTACGTGTCTGTGTGTCTCTCTGTCCGTACCCTCGATGACGATGTGTGTGTGTGTGTTTACGTGTCTGTGTGTCTCTGTCCGTACCCTCGATGACGGTGT
>JAWWEE010000040.1:4891418-5009102 GCA_035221455.1 Xenops minutus | reverse complement strand
TAATTATCTATCTAATACATTAAATATCTATCTATTAAAATATTTTAAAACATGGGAAACACTCCAATATTCCAAGTAACAGTCCCCAGATTTGGCAGGTGTCCTTCTCATTTTGCTGACAACTCGATCCACTTGTGAAAATCCTCGTGTTCGCTGGACTCCCCTCCTACACCTTATCTTCCCTTCCATCTTATCTCCCCTGTGCTGTGACAGATGTGGCAGCCCTGAGGCAGGACCTGGAGTCACCAGGGAAGCTGCCAACTACTTGTGTGTATTTTCTTTATGGTAGGAAATGCCAGGCAGCAGTTTGGGCTCAGACCATCCAGCTGGCCCTGATACTCTCCCTGCACCCTTTTATCTTATCAAGGCCACACATGTTAAACTCACAGTGTATTGGCACTAAGAAAGGGGCGATGGCCTGATCCAACACAGCTGTCCAATATTGTGGAGTAACATCCTGTAACTCTCTGTGTCAAAGTGCTTGTGGTTCCTGTTTCCAGGCAGGGAAACATTAATACACAACAAGCAAAGAAAATTGTTCTGTATTTAGGGAATGCCAACCCACACATTAAAAGGGGCATTTTTATAATAAAGAAATTATTTTAATTTTGAAGGGAATAAGAAGCTTCAGAAAATTATGTCTGCCAGTCCCCCAGATCTGTCAAGGAGATTGGAAGAGATGTTATAGGTTGCAGGAAAATTATTGCTGAGAAGAAAAGACAGAATGCTTACCCTGAGGAAAAGGCTGCAGCAGAAGCTCGGTGATCTCTCTCGTGTGACCTGCTGACCAATCCATCAGCATGTGTGTCCATCAATCCTCATTGCTCAGAGCCAGACCCAGCCTCTCGCCCAGAAGTTATGGGTTGTGCAAGGAAGCTGAGACACAGGGTGTTGGTGTTTGTGCCAAACAGACACACTGAGAAAGAGGGATTGCATGTCAGGGGAACTTCGGGTTACTGTGACACTGCATGACAGAATTAAAATGAGCTGTGAACAGTCTTTGCTAGTTCTGTAATTGAAGAACAAACCCATGTTGCTACATCTCTCATACCAACGAGGGATGTGTCGCCAACCCTCTCACTTCCCCACCATTCCTCCAGCCCTCCTGACCATTCACAGAGCAGCAGATGTGCTGTGGTGTGAGGAGTTTGGGGTTTTGGCAGGCCAAACACAACAGTCGAGTGCCCAGCAAAATCTGTGTCTCTTCTCTTATTCAAGGTGGTAATTTGGGTCTTCAGTCTCTGACAAGCCATTGTTGTTCTTAGTAGAGGTGGATCCTGAGGATCACTGAGAACCCCAACCTGCTGTCAAAAGTAGCAGGAGACAGACTGATTATATTTCCACAGGAAACCAGGCTAAAATGACCTTCATGATCATGTTAAACTCCTGCATTTGAAATTATGCTGCTGTTTCCATGAACAGCCTCCTGCACAACAGCAACACTACAGTAACCTAGAGATTTTCATCATTATTCACCTGCTTTATTGAGAGCTGAACCAATTAATGCTGGAAAGATTCTTAATATGGCAATGGACTTATCAATTAGCAATGAACATTTTAACTAACTAATTCCATGGGTGAATTTTTTTAGTTCCATTTATTTTAAACAGCCAACTAACTAGTTTAGTTTTATTTTTACCTTTTTATTCCACTTGTGATAGAAACTTGTGCTTGTGTTTCACAAGGCAGCAGAAGAGACATGCAAGCCGATTTCCACCTCTCTTCTCACCAGAGGCAAGGAAATCAAATGCTTCCTTTCAATTTACATCCTACTTAAATCTGGGTACATGATTTGTCCAATTAGATCTGTACAGTATGCAAAATACGAGGGTTTGACTAGGGCTCCTTAAAATAATGTCATTTAATGTATCACTTATTTTAAAACATGGCCACCTGCATTTCTCCTTCATCAGTATTTATGTGCTCTGTTCTGGAGGAGGCAAAAGAAGGCCATTTCTAGGCAGTAATTTATTTAAATTTGGATTTCCGTGATCCTTGTGGGTCCCTTCCAACACAGGATATTCTATGACTTTTTAAAATTTTTTCTTGTTTCTGGAGTACTTTTTGTGCCTGGCATGTTCAGCTTTAGGAACCTGGGCACCTCAGCTGACACTGCTATTCCCAGCAAGAACCTTCAAGAGGGTGAACAGCACGTATTTGGACATCTGAGACAAATGAAATATGATTATGTGAATTAATTATGGCTGTGAAGTTTTTCAAGTTCTTCATGTTTCTCTTGAACATACACATTTGGTTGTTGACAGTGGCACAAGTTTTCATTCGAACTGCTGGGGATGGAATAGTTTCTGACTGTGCAAGCCAGCTGAATCCCAGTCCTGTCTGAAGCTGGTAGCTGGATTCTTATGGATTTTCCTGGCACCAGCTTTCCATCTGCCAGTTTCTGGACATGGCACAGCAATTTTCAAGTACTGACACTAGTGGCATCTCATGACAGCTCATGAAGACTTACTTTCAGCTTTTGGATATGCAGTGCTATCCAAACTGCATTGGAACTAGATGACTTTTAAGGTCCTTTCCAACCCACACCCTTCTGTGATTCTGTGATAATAGATCTATGCAATTTCAGAGCCACAACAGCACAAAGTGGAATTCAGACAGCACCTTGGATCCCCAAAACTGCAGAGCAGCCTAAGTACATAATTGCACAGCTTTTTGATCCTGGAAGACCAACCACTTTTCTTCAGTGCACATTAGCACTAATCAGTTGTCTAGATCTGGGCCAACCTATAGAAGTGAAATTACAGGGGCATTAGGAAGGTAAATCATGTGTATTACATGAGTGCCTAAGGCTGACAAAGTACAAGGCTCCCCCACTAAAGACACTGCACTCCCTGCTCCAAAAATGCTCAGAGCTGGAGAAAAGCAGCTGAATGTATTTGTGACGTAAAAGCTGTAATTTGATAGCAAACACATAGTTTATATAGTATCTTGGTGATGTAAGAGTCAGTTTGAGAATACCAACAGAAAGAAGAGAGAAAGGAGAAGAGATTCTGAAAGGAGGACTGTTGGAAGTAACAGTCACAGGAGTGGAATGAAGCTGTTGTAGGAGATTTTGAGCACAGGGGCTGGAACAAACACCCAGTGAACGTGGGTGCACGTTGAGCCAGCACTGCAGGATGGCTCTGGGGGTGGTTGTCACTCCTGCCTTGGCACCTGCTCTCCAGGTTTGCTTCTTCCCCATCTGAGACCTGGCTCCCTCAGAGACGGGGACTGCTCTCAGTGTAGATGTGAGCCAGAACATCTATAGTTTATCTTTTTCTGGCCTTCCTTTTTAAGCAGATTTAAGGAGTGAAACACACAGAGTACACAGAGGGATGTTTGCAGCAATGTGTTGAAAATCTTGGCCCGGATCTTCAAGTTTAGGAACTAAGGCTGGGTATCCACAGGCTAAACTAGAGCGACTCTAATGCTGGTTTTAAATTCAATCTGGCTTCTCACAGCCTCATTGATCACATGATATAAAACAAGAAATGTTTGATGCCCCTTTGTTTCTTCACTAAAACAGCTCTAGGTCATCTCAGGATTTGTCCTGCGCTGGGGGAGTTCTCCTGTAACACCCTGAGCTGTCTGTTTGTTTCTTCCATCTGCTCTTTTCTGTTCGAGCAGGGATTAGAACTGGTCTTGAGGAATCCCCATTTTCTTTTTATAGCTTCACACTGATTCACCATGGGGAGGGGTTCAGGTGTAAGGAATGTTGCAGGCTGTGAACTACATCCTGCTCAGCTGCACACCTACGGATTCCACTCATTTGTAAAAAAAGACTGACATGCATCCAAGAGGATAATTTGGTTCTGTTCCTGTTATTAGACCTGCATGACTTGAAATTACTCAGAAATAGTTTTCTGGCTTTTGGACACCTGTTATTATCATTAGGAGACTTTATTACTGTTTGTAGGAAGAGGTAGGATTTAGACAAAGAATAATTCTCCTCTCCATATCCTCAAGTCTAATGTTCCCCTTCCACTTATGTCCAACCATGACAGCTGGAACAAAAAAGCCAGTCTCCTTTCTTTGTATGGACAGGTAATTTGTAGCTGTGTTCTGTCCAAGATTCAGAATAAACCAAAACGTGTGGGGGATTTTTTGACCTATTTCTTTCATCCAAACAATTCCCATCTACCAAAAGGAAATCAAATATTGGCCAATCCTGCAACAAACCTCAGAATAAAGAAGAAGACATTATTTTAATATATTTTAAGAAAAAGTGTACTTACTTAAAAACTTCAGGTATAGCTAATCCAGCTGGGGGTAGGAGAATGCAGTGGACAAGCCCATCTCAGTGTCCCTTCCAGTTATGTTTTCTATGATAGTATGATTGGGAAGAGGATAATTATCAGCAATATCCAGAGTGAATACAGGAGCAGATTTGGAGTGCTGCCTGATTACAAGGTATTTGTCTGACACTCATAGTCATTGTATGAGAATGCTTTAATTAGCATTGAAAACATTTAGTTATATAGACCATCTCTGGTAAAAATAGACTGTGTGCCTGATGTTTTTTACTCTGTATAAATGCTAAGTGTTTAGCACATGGGCACACAATGCCACGACCAGAAAAAACTGAAACATATAATCCTTGATTCTCATTTGTAACAGAAATAGTAAGAATCTTTAAGATTAAATGTTAATGTAAACGCTTTCTTGTCACTAAGGATGAACAATGACAAAGTGTGTTTTTTCTATTCAAAAACAGATAATGAGTTTATAATCATGAAAAGGACAAGTGATCCTGTTCTCTTTCTGCAAAGGCAGATCCTGTTCTGGCATCGGAACAGCTGAGTAGGAGGTATGTGTATATTTACAGACAAGATACTACACAGATTGAGCACATTCCTGTTTGGTTCTTATCCTGGTTTATACTCAGTTCTCAGAGCACTTCAGATTATATTTCCCAAACACTTTGCTTCTCTCCACTTACTTCATCAAAGTCATTCAAATCTGGATTTTAAACCTGTGTTTCCACAAAGTTGGCTGGAAGCAGATTCATTTACCTAATGTATAGGTTCGACTCAGCACACAGATTAAGACACCTAAATTTAGGTGTCTGCACGTAGGTGCTGACCTGGGATCTGGCTGTCACAGGCACCAGGGGCTCGCCAGCTTGATAGGGCTCAAGACTCACTGACTGCTGGTCAGACCTGAGCAAGGACTCAGGGGGTTATTTTCCAGTATAATCAATGAGGAGCTGGTCAATGGAGCTTAGGGTGGAATCAATCCAGTCACCTGTAAGTGTTTTATAAGGAGCTGCCTGGTGCCCTCAAGCCCTTGGAGTGCCCTCCAGCACCCAGAATGGGAGCCCAGACACCTGGTTTACATACAGGCATGTACATTCAGTGAGATCCATCCCACCCAAAGTGGATACTTGGATGTGGAGATCCTCTGGGCTGACTTATTGCAGGAGACAGGCTGTAGGATGGAGTTCAGCAGCCTCTGGATAAGCAGTCTCACAAAACCAGTGGCTAGATACACTTGTGGCCCCACTCACCTACAGCTTGTCTGGAGCCTCTGCACACACCAGGCTTTTCCCAGCTCTCCCACAAAGTCTAGACAAGGAGGAAAAGATCCCTTTATGCACAATAAGGGTGTGGGAGGGTCACTGACTCTTCCGTCTTCCTATGGAAAAGACTTGGGTGTGACTGATGCAGGACACAACATGATTGTGCTTTTCTATCTCAGTGCAGATGTTCCAGAAGAAAATTATCAGAAAAGGCTGATGCAGCTTTTGTGACAGTTTTTCCTGACTGTATAGCAAGTCCAGGATGTATTTTAAGTGACACATTTTGTGTCATTTAATTAATTCTCTGGCTATGTTGGCCCTACTAGAGCATTTCTAAATTCCTTGTACCAAGTCTCATTAGTTTTTTTAATTGAACTTTTTTCTTTTTAATTAGACATTATATATATACTTGAAAAATATATATAGATTTAAAAAAAATAATTAGACTGCACAATGAACTCACTCCATTTTCTACATTTTCTCAAATTCAGATTTCACCCTTTATCTTAACTGAAGCAGGAGCGGCACCTCCTGTATTTTCCATTACCTCCTCCCCTGCTTCTAATAAAATTTTGACTGTGGGTCAAATCCTTGGCTGAAAAGTCTATACAGACCAGGATCTGCCTTGTATAAAAAAGTTACAAAAACAGGATGTGTTTTATTTGACTGGAGTGAACTTAATGGTCAAGGGTCATTTTCATTTAAAACACATTTTTTCTCATGGTTTTCGAATGTATTTTGTTTCTTAAATGACAGCAAAAATAAAATGCATTTTTTCTCAGCATTTTTTCTTAAGGATCTCAAGGCACTTTACTGGAAGTAATTTGGTAAATCTTGCAGCCTCCCTGTGTAGTGAATATGTCACTGCTGGCCTTATCTGCTTTCTCAGCTTTCAGGCTTATTTCCCTCCAGTGGGAGGGAAGACCCTGAGTGCTTTCCAATCTGGAACTATTAAGAGGACAGAAACACCATATATTTTTATGTACAACTTTTTTTTTCCTGTTACTTGTATTTTTCTTCATTTGTCTTTCCAAACTGAAAGCTTGGTAAAGGATTCTTCCTTTATTTCATTGGCATGCTGTTCTTTTCCCTTGTTTTTAACTCCTCCCCAGTAAGTCTCCGGTTTGCCCTGTTCCATTCATTCCCTCTGGAGGAGTTTTCAAGTCTTGAAAGTTCACCTCAGGAAGATTTCATAATAAGAACTTAAGGAAAATAGTATAATCTTGCTTTAAAACACTTCCTTCCTCTGTTTTGCTGATGAATTATAACAATTCACAATACCATCTGGCCAGCAACTGGGACAGAACTTATTTGTTTTCACTGTATTTGTGTCTTTTGGTTGTAGAGCACATAACGTGAGGATTGCCTTGCTGCTGTTCTGTGATCAGACAGACCCAGACTACAACATGAGATCAAAATGTGCCCAAATGTCTGGAATTGGGCTAGAAATAGCCTTGGCAAATGCTCTGTAGTCTTATATTGAATTAGAATGTGAGTGCTGTGGTGGAGGGCAAAATGCAGCTCTGAATTTTCCATCTTGATCCATTTCCTAAAATTAGAGGAAAATCTAAAGAGAAATCCAACCTTCTCCTTCTTAGGGGGATTTTGTAGAAACTTAAGCTCATAAATTGAATTCGAAATGAGAAAAGAACCTGTTTTCTGAACCCAGTTTTGAGGTAACTCAGGATAATGGAAATAGAGCTGGACAAGAAGTTTTGAAGAACTTTCTACAATCCCATTTTTGAGGAATCTCACAGTACAGTTCAGGATTTGGGTGGTGCACTAGTCCAAATTCAGGAAGGACAACCTTCATTCCAAAACCCAAGTGAGAAGATGAACATAGACCAGCTCTGAATTTGGTCACTCATGGATCAGGAGCATTGGTGGTGATGTGGAGGGGAAGTACCACACCTGAGCCTCCCACCAGATCACCCAAAGCACTTAATGCATGAGGTGAGTGAAACCTCAGGCCTTTCTAGATCCTCTCTCCAAGCACATTTGGAACATACGTGAGTATCAGGGTTTCAGCACATGATTTGAGGCCTGATTCAGTGGGGATCATAAGGTGGTGGAATTTCAGTGAAACTACCATTTCTTGTCCTACAAAGTTAGTTTAACTAACTTGTGTGAATTTGAAAGACTGAAAATGAAGAGTTACTCAAAACAGTCTCTAGTGACTGTGGCTGTTCTTACAACCCTTACTTGAAGGTGAATGTTATGGTGTAAATGCACAGACCACTCAGCAACAGGGATTCCCTGATTTCCTGACCCCTGAGCAGATGTCAATCTTCAGTGTCTCTGCTGCTCCAGGCACAACTTTGCTGACCAACATAATGTTTGGTGTTGATTTTTTGGCAGAGCTCTCTTGTTCACCAGCTTTTTCATAAGCTGTGGCTGGACAATAAGAGGCAAAAGGCCAGTGTCACAGTAATGACAGAGGGTGTAAAGTTCTTAGAATTTATTTTTAGTTCACCAAACCATTCTAGTCCTTAGGTTTAGATTATTTAAAGGGAACGTTGCTGTACACCCAACACATGATATTTTCTCACATGTTGCCTCACTTCCACATGCTCATGTCACTTCCATGTGAACTCCAGCATATTGCAAAGCTGTGTCGTATTCTTTTAATTTTTACACTGAAGGATTTCAAATGGAACCTAACATAATTAGATTACATGTAATCTCTTCCCATTTTGATCCTATTCTCAAGAGTGTTTGCAAAGAAGCTTACTTGAGTCTTAAATGCACAACTTTAAATCGCACTGACGAAGATGAATAAGAGCAGCTCACTCTTAGGAAAACATCCTGATGTGCAGGACAAAGGCTTGCGGCTTTATCCACTGAAATAGGAGTCCCCACTGGCTGTGTCTGCTTCAAAATCCTCGACATACAATTTTTTAAATTTCTGCACAAAACCTATAACAAGTTGATTCAGTCTTTCCTTATCCATTTGTCCCCTGAATCAACACAGACTCCCATTAATACCTGCTCGTCCCAGGGCTCCCACAGACCTGTGTATTTTCTATTAAGGTGTCAGCCATCGAGATAAACTGCAGTTCAGAAGGGTTTTCAAACAGCCATCACCTTTCTGGGAGTACATTCAAAGAGATTATGTGTTGCCAGACAGCAAGTCTTGTCAGGTCAAGGCAAAACAACATTTTAAGCCGATTGGCTCATATATCTCAAGGTATGTGTGTCCTTGCACAAATTCACTTTCCCCTCAACCCAGTATTTAAGAAAATCCACCTTTCATGATGTTGATCGATCTGAAGTGTGGTCAGATTGAATCCTGCTTCTTATCTTGAGGTTAGGGAAGGAGAAATAACTCCAGATGTGATAGTAAATTACTGGATTGCAAGGAAACTTGAAGGAAAAAAGCCTGTTATTTGGTGGTTGGTGCCTCACCTTTCAGAAAGCTTATCTTTGCATAAAAAGGATGAAGTATGCTTACAGTCCAAAGGTATTTGCCAAAAGTTTGTGAAGCTTTATCCTGCTTTGGAGACTAAAGCTGGCTTTGTTTGCCAAAGGTGAGGGGTGCCTTTATCAGCAGTGGTGGCAGGGACTGTGGCTCCCTTACAGGATGAAACTGGGTACCTGGTGTGAACACCAACCTCAGCAGGATCTGTGTGCACATCTCCTTCACCAGCCAGGAATGTGAGTTACCTCACATCCCATGTCTGGGCATCCTGGGAAACAAACTCTGTTCCTTCCAGGTGTGAAACAGCTTGGCCACCCTCTTGCTGGCATCTTTCACTCGATGGTTCCATAAGGGCTTGGTTAGGGAAAAGATAAGCACGACAGGACTTCCATTTCCCTGGCAAACTATTCCTGCAATTAAGGCTTTGTAGGAAACCTTCACACTGCTTAACAGGAGGCTGGACCGAATGCAGATGGCTCAAGGCAGAGGGGGAAAAAAAAGCAAAGCCCAACTTGCATCCCCCATTTCACGTTGTGCTACATAAATTCTGCATGAAGTGGAGCTGGAAAAGAACTCTAAATGCCACATTGCAGGAAAATAAATTATTTTGATCTGCCACAAGGAGATTTACCTGAACGAACTGAATATTTTGCTCCATCAGTCATTTACTCTTCTCTGCTCGTTTCAGCAGCAAATGGAAAAGGTCATTAAGATTTAACTTTTGCACTACATTAGACAAGTAATTACACGTTTTGTAGGATACACTATCACAGCACAGAGCATTGACACATTTTATTACAGACTCCTGTTTTCATTTGCTTGTAACTTCAGGAAAATGAATCCCTTTGAGGTTTTTAAATTTGTTGGTGTCAAAAAAATGACTCTATTTCTGTTAACTTTGAGTTACTTCTAACATGCTGGTGGTTATGGGTGAGTGATAATAAACTTTGATAGTAACTGTGCTCTGAACACTGACTCTATAAAATACTGTCATGAGACTCCTGGTTCCTTGTCTTACTGTAACTCTAAATCAGATTGGCAGTTTACAAAAACATATCTTTCAGCTACTGTCCTGGAAAACCACATCAAGGCACACAAAAGATGAAGCTGATGCTTTGTTTTGTTGTGCTTCATTGCCAATAAGACCTAATCTTGTGTCTTCTTATCTCTTCCTTTTCTTCCTCTGTTTTATGTTCTACTTTTCCCTGATTTGAAAGCTGCATGATTTGATTACAGCTTTTCACTCTCTTACACAAAATCTCTTCTCCTTCTGTTGTGGGAGCAGGATGAAATCCTGTTAACAGGAATCTAAAATTCAGATTCAGGAAAATACCCCAACTGATGTTTTAAATCTGTCCTATGCTTCAGTTTAGATACAGCCACATGTGCCTTCTTTGTGTTTGCTGTGAACAGTTATCTTGCATTGTCTGTGTACTCAGTGTAGAAGGAAATCTCTGGGAACTTCTGTGACATGAGAGAGGTAAGTGACAGTTTTTTGGTGTTATGTTCTTTACCAATTCACTGAAAAACTACTTGGTACTAAGGAGATATTAAAAAAAAAAAAATTGTACTGTGTAAGTGTATTAAATGTTGTTCCATGTGTACTTTTCATAGATAAAGAATATTGAAACCTAAGTCAATGTATCAAAGGAGAGAGAGAGAAATGTGAGAATACCGAAGTAGCAGAAAGAATAAGACAGAAGGAGGTGAAGTGGAAAAGGCAAGAAAACGCTATAAGAGACAGAAAATTTGGGGAAAAAGAGGAAGGAGATTAAGAAAATCAGTCTTGAAAGACAGAGGGGACAGAACTATGCCCTTTCATCAGGCAGCAAGCACTGCACATTCAAATCTGATTCCATGGCAGGAGCCACCAAAAGCAGGAAGAGAGGCCTGAACGGGTGAAACCTGAACCTCAGCAAACCAAGGGAGCCTGTGGACAATGGGACTGGGTGAGGGCAAGGGAACAACCCCAACCAAAAGGAAAACAGTCCTTCAGGAAGCCAGAAAAATGACATCAGCACTCCACAGTGAAGCAAAGGGCAAACCCTCCTGCTTCGAGTCCCACTCCCATCCCTGCTTTTAACACAGCCCTTCCTGTGCAGCATTTCCATATCAGATGGAGGGCTGATGCTGCCACCTGTGTACAGGCAAACCTCCGCCTAAATCATCACTTTTGCAGAGCTGGTCTATGCAAAGCTCCTGGAAATGTCTGTGACATGATCAGGCTGGAAGTAACACCTGAAACAGTCATCTACCACTTTCATTTTGGGGAAAGTAAACAAAAGCAAACCCAGCAGGTGGTATAGCAGCTAAGTGCATTTAAGCTTATAAAATATTGATGTACTTCATGATACTGTAAAGAATAGCCATCTGCCAGCTATTGTTCATAGTCCTATAAGCACTTCATCTCCAATCAGGTATTTTGAGTGATATCCTTTGTAATGACTAGAGTAGGTTTCAGAAGTGACAAGTCTCAGAGGTTGAACAGGCAATTGTTTGAATTTAAGACTAACAGACAAGTTTGTGTTTGTTGGATACCTGCAGGATCTTCTGAGCCACTCACTCTCTGGGTACATGTCTGTGCATAAATGGTTTGTATTTTGAGTGACACAGAAAAAAACCCTTTAGCTGATGTGTCTTGAAAACTATCTGGAAGGGGAAACGCCATATGCCACAGAAAATACACTGAAATCCTACACACTACGGAAGCTAAGCCAAACCTACAGCACAAACACAATTTGAAAAAAGAATAGTCCAACACTCGATTTAAAAATTATTTTAGGACTAAGCAAATCCTACTAACTGCGGTCTTTTGAGTTCACAGAATGCATAATTTTGTAAAGTCAAAGTCAAGCTCTTCAGGGCTGTAGCTGTGTCATCAAATCACAGAACGGTTTGAGTTGGAAGGGACCTTAATGATCGTCTCATTTCAACCCCTTGCCATGGGCAGGGACACCTTCCACTAGACCAGGTTGCTCCAAGTCCCATCCAGCCTGGCCTTGAACACTTCCAGGGATGGGGCAGCCATGTCTTCTCTGGGCAACCTGTGCCAGGGCCTCTCCACCCTCACAGGAAAGAATTTCTTCCCAGTATCCAATCTAAGACCGCACTTTGTCAGTTTGAAGCCATTCCCCATTGTCCTGTCATTCTGTGCCCTTGTCAAAAGTCCTGCTCCAGCTCTCTTGGAGCCCCTTTAGGTACTGGAAGGGGCTCTGAGGTCTCTCCAGAGCCTTCTCTTCTCCAAGCTGAACCCTAACTCTCTCAGCCTGTCTCCATAGAGGATGTGCTCCAGACCTCTAATCATGTGTTCTTATGTGAATTTATGTTTAGCCCAATGGGCTGCCTTAGGGATGCACCATAGCAAAGAGCTCCAAAACTTCCATGGACTTCCAGTCCACAATTGCCAGTTCAAAGCCTGGGTCATCCCATTCACACCCTTGTCCCATTGCTGGGCTCAGGCCTCACAGGGCTTGTCTACTGAGGAACTGAGGACAGGCTGTAACCACAACCTGAAGACAGACATTTACTTCCAGATGTTGCAGCTGGCTCACAGAATTCTGCACACGTGCTTTGTGTTCTGTCTAATTTTTTAAAATGCGGTTTTATTGAAGAGAATGGCTTTCATAAGCCTTGTAGCCAAAAATACCCCACAGGGCAAAGTACACCAAGGGACAGCTGGTGATGGGAATCTCATTGCTTTTGCAATGTGAATTTCTGTGTTCCTTTGGAGGCCAACAGGTCTGTGAGGGGAAACCTCTGCTGGGTCTGGGATGGTGCATTAGGAGACTGACCAGGACTGAGTGCCTTCACCCCCACGAGGGGAGTATTTTTCTATTCATGAGTGATTCCTTCAACATTTGGGTGAGGAGACCCTACCTTCTGAGTCCCCCTGAGAGAGAGTGTGGCTTTGGGTTATCACTGTTGTCCATGCAGTAACAATATCCCTGACTGCCACACTGAACCTGTAACCTGTTAAATGTCACGGGGTGGGGGGGTTTGTGGTTACTGCCCTTGTTTGTTAGCTTTGGTCATTGGTTTTGGTTGAGACTTTGGGAGTTTGTCTGGGTTGTTGTCTCACAGAGCTGTCTCCAGGTACCTCTGCGGTGTATCCCAAGTGCAGGGTTGATGCAAGGAGGTGTTAATTTGCACCACGTTCAGTATCTTCACTTCCATGGCTCTGCACCCAGCTATAGGTAGCTGCAGTATTTGAACTTAAAAGCAGACCAAGTCAGCTCTTGATGCAACCACTGAAGATTCCCTAACATTAGCAGATACTCCCAGTTCAGAATGGAATTTTGTGGAAACGTCTGGGTTGTGTTGTGAATGTGATGCCTGACAGAAATCTAAATGTGTCTTACATCTTTCCAATGGAAGTTCACACTCGGTGAGCAAGCTGCAGGTTTTCCATGTAGAGAGCAGATGGACTGCACCACGTATCTCACACTACTCACCCTGCCTATAGGACAGGAAAGATAAATTGGCTCTCTGGGTGTCTCGTGAAGCCCAGTAGTGTGGGGTCAGCTGACAGGCTGTACAGAGGACCAGTTTTGAGGACAGTGTAGATACAACAGTGGTCAAAGACAGGGAGAACCATGCGAGATTTCCCTGCTTCCCAAAGCACACTCCTGGCAGAGAGCACAGACACAGGCAGTGTCTCCTTATGCTCTTGGGATACCACATAGACCTTTAAGCATTATAAATAACAGTGACTGGATATACTTCCTCAGACTAAGAACTGCAATAAAAAATGAAGTGTTGTTGGAAATGATACTGCAGGATTTGTATGTGGGAGTAGTGATAAAACAAGTACAATCCCACTGTCAGCTGCTTGGAAAGCTGTGATTTCAGAACTGTTCCACATCCCAGTTAGAGTAGTGCAACAGGAAACAAAGAGCATATGGGGAAACAAAAATGATGATCTATAGTTTGAGAATGTATGAAACAGAAACAAGATGGTTCTGAGGAAGTAGAGAGCTCCCTGTGGAAGACATTTATCTTCACTAATTAGCCATTTTGGGAGGAAACAAATCCCTAGCTGGAAGAAAGCTAAGTAATGGTTTTCTAACCCAACACCTTCTAAAATTTTTAAAAACACAATTAAGCCTTGAAATTGGAAGGAGCCAGATCCAACCACAGTATCCCTCTTGGGATTTATGGGATATTGGCAGGTTAGTTAATCATAATTATTTCCTGAAATGTATTGCAAAGCAATAACCTGTTTTCTGTTACAATTCCTGTGCACAAGGAGAGGAAACATTTGGACAACAGCAACCTGAGCTGCTCTGTCTCACTGCCTTTAGCCTTTTTTCTCCTACATGAAATGAGTGTCACATGCAGCCATGCTCAGACAGAGGATGTAATTTCCCAGATTCCTGGAGGCACTGAGATGTGCTGGCATGGGTATTACCTCTGTCAGGGGTGATACTTCCAGTTTTTCCAGAAGTAACACTATTCAGGCTCTTTTTCATCTAAAACAAGAGAGAACTTGGAGGACAGAAAGCATATTAAAAATGGAAATATCTATGGAGATTTACTGATCTTTGGCTAACCAGTCAATAATTATTTGTCTAATCTACCCTGGAGTAATGGAGCATTGTGTTCTACAAACTATCATGAAATGTCCTGGGATTACAAGATTTAGTGGAAGTTAATACTGGAAGTTGAGGGCCCTACAAGTCATAGTGCAAGTTGTCTGGAACTTATTTTAAAGAGTTTCTATTTTTTAGATTACACTAAATTCCTTGGTTACTATTCGAATATGAAGTATTTAAATATAATTGTTACTCAAACACAGGATTGTTTAAAACACTCAAAACGTTTATTTACAGGACATCACTCTGTTTTTGTATCATTATGGGACAACTTTTGGTACTATATTTTAACTACTGTTTATTTTAATCTTGCTCCGAACGTAACACCCTATTTTATTGCTACTCCAAATTCCCTCTTAACCACAATGGTTTTGTTTTTAAACCAACGTTTAAACCCTTCTGATCACTACACTGCTGTGGCATTTGAGATGTCAAAATGTTTGTTGCAGTTCTCTGCTTCCTCCCTTCCAGTTTCTGTGCCCGGCTCCACTGCCCCATGCAAAGTGCAGGGATGTAAATGCACCAGGAATTTGCACACAGGGAATGGGAGTGCTTGCTTAAGGAAGTGGCAGAGCTGGGATCAAAGCTGTTCCTCTTGTGATGGGTGCAGGACGCCAGGAGAGCTGGAACAAGCTGGTGTGAGCAATCCGGGCCATTCCCTGGAACCACAGAAGGGGTCAGACTGGAAAGGACCACAGTGGGTCATCTGTCCAACCTCCCTGCTCAAGCAGGGCCATCCCAGAGCACGTGGCACAGGATTGTGTCCAGATGGTTCTGGAGTATCTCCAGTGAGGGAGACTCCACAGTCTGTCTGACAATCCTGTCGTAGTCCCTGTCACACACAAGCCTGAGCAGTTCACCCACGGAGCTGCACTTCAACCCTCCCATATCCAGTGCTGGTGCTTTGCCAAAACAATCACAGAATCACAGAATTGCTGGGGTTGGAAGGGACCTCTGGGTCCGAGGCAGGGTCCCCTGGAGCAGGTGACACAGGAACATGTCCAGGTGGGTTTGGAATGTCTCCAGACAGGGAGACTCCACAACCTCCTTGGGCAGCTGTCCCAGTGCTCTGCCACCCTCCAGGGAAAGATGTTTTTCCTCATGTTGAAGTGGAAGTTCTTGAGTTTTAGTTTATTGCCATTGCTCCTTGTCCTGTCGCTGGGCACCACAGAGCAGAGTCTGGCACCATCCTTTGGCACCTGCCTTGGGGATGTTTATGTGGCACTGATGAGATCCCCTCTCAGCCTTCTCTTCTCCAGACTAAACACCCCCAGCTCCCGCAGTGTCTCTCCATCAGCGAGATGCTCCAGACCCCTCATCACCTCTGCGGCCTCCCTCGGACTCTCTCCAGGAGCCCCTTGTCTTTCTCCTATTGAACTGAACGCAGGATAATGGCTTTCCACGACCGGGTCCTTGGCAGCCCCTACCACACAGCCCCGATATGTCTGAGGGGCACGAGGGGTTTATTTTGTGTTTTCCCCGCAGGCCGCCCCTCCCGGCGCTGTCCCCGCTGTGCCCAGGCGGGCCGGGCCGGCGCCTCGTCCCGGGCACAAGATGGCGGCGGCGGGTCGGCCCTGTGGGAGGGGCGGGGGTGGGGGTTTCCATAGCGGCCGTGTCACACCGGGGCACTTCCTGGTCGGAGCGCGCCGCTCCCGGGGCAGCCACAGCGACGGAGGGACCGAGGGACGGACGGAGGGAGGCCGGCCCCGGGCAGAGGAGGACGGCGAGCAAAGGTAGGGGCGAGCCGGGGCTGCGCTCCGGCCACAGTGCAGCCCCGCGGGGGGGGCCGGCTGGGCGCGCCCATCGCCGGGGCGGGCGGGGGCCGCGTGTGTGTGAGGAGATGCCGCGCCGGACCCTCCATTGATACAGGAGGGTTGGGCGGGCGGGCGGTACCATCCTCCCCCTGTGGGGAGGGCGAACCCCCCGCGGGGCCGGCGAGGTGGAAGAGGCGGGAACCGGCTCCCGTAGGGTACCGGGGTGCTGCGGGCCGTTCCATTCGCGGCGGAGGGGTGTGTGTCTGTGTCTGTGTGTGTAGGTTCCGTGGTGTTTGTTGGGGAGGGGGCACCGTGCGGGGCCGGGAGTGCCGAGGGAGCCCTGTGTTGATGTCCCCGGTCCCACTGTAAGGCTGACCGAGCTGTGGCGGCGGTGAGGGGGCCGGACGGCCTGAGGGAGGGAAAGGGGGTGTTCGGGGTCACCGCTGTGGGTCGGACACACCCGGGGCCTCCTGAGGGACCCCCTTCCCTGCCCAGTGGGGCAGGGCGGGTTGGGGTGGCCGAACCCGTGTTTTAATGTGACTTTTCCGGCACCCGCTGCTCCCTCTCGACCTGCTGCCCCTCCTGTTGTTTGTAATGCTTCAGGTATGCAGAGGGGCCCGAGGGCTGTGGGCCCCCCTGGCCCTTCCCCAGCCCGGGGTCCCGCTGGGAACCCCAGCCGGGAATCCCAGCCAAGACCCAGTTACCCCGTGTTTTGTGTTCTCCCTGCGGCGAAACCACCGAAGCCATCGAGCCACCAGCTGAGCGAGAGTCAAGAGCCGGCTCAAAAGTCGCCGTCCCGAAACTCCCGTGCCAGTTGTTGGCCCTCGTGTGCTCGGGAATAACTTTCGTTGTGCCATTCGCTGCCTGGAGGAGGCAGCTGCCCTGCGAGCCGGCTGGGAGGGCAGCTGGTTTTCACTGGATCGCAGCGGGCCGAAAGCAAATCCACACCTTGCCCTGTTCGCAACCGGTGTATCTTGTGGAGGATCAGTTCAAATTAGAATAATGCTGTTAAAGGATTGTTTTCTAGCTTGCTGCGTGCCCTGCAATGTCGAGGTGCTGTGTGACAGTCGAAACTCCAGCTCTGCCAGGCGTGTGTGTGTATTTAAATGCAGCGGCCAATCAGCAGTGCCTGAAACCAAAGGCGATTTGCCTCGACGCTTTGTAGTGTAAATATTCCTTCCACGAACAAAGGAGGGTGTGTCGTTGGACTTGTTTCATTTGCCCTTCCATGTGCTTCCTCATCTGTGGCTAGTCAATGATTCGGTGTAGGTTCTGAAACAGTAGCAGTCTCACTTGTTTGTGAATTGTGCCTGTGCCCTGTCTTGGGCGTTTTACTGAGATGCTCAGAATCCTGGTGCTGTATTAGAGATTTTTATTATGTTCTTTTTAATATCCATGCTCTGAAGTGAGTTAGTTTAGCTCCTTTTTAACTTTTGTTGTTGCTGATTATAACTTCGAAGTTAACTCGAGTGCAGTGCAAAATGAGTATTTAGTAGAGCAGCCTTTTAACCAGCTGTTCTTTTGCCCTCTGATTATACAGCACTGAAACCAGCAATTTCAGACTTAATGTTCTGCCAGCCAGCTATCTGTGCATCTCTGAAACATGTGCTTCTGAAATCTCTCTGTCTGTTTTCTGTGACGGGCCATAACGTTTTGTTTAAAGGAGAAAGTAAATGACAGTAAAATACTGATTTGTGCAAGGCAGACTCTCTTTAGACTATTTTGTGTTTAAACAGTGGAGGAGCACAGTAGCTGTGATTTCTGGTTCTTGGGAACTAGAGATATAAATTCGTAATGTTAACTCTTTGGGTAAACAGATACTACAATAACATACACACAAGGTAGACTTGACTCTTTAATTGCCAGCTTAAAGGAAAGTATTTTCTTTGGATAGAGTCGTAGCGCAAAGAACATGCTGTAATTTGCTTGCACTCTGGCTCATGCTAATTATCCTGAAACAGAGTATTAGGTAAAAAAAGAGACCTGGCACTGGGTGTGGAGACAGGTAGTTGAATGTATTATTAGTGCTCATGAATTTGAAGTTGCAAAGAACTTCCCTCAGTTCTGGTATTCCTTTCAAATCTCGGTTAGAATGCCGAGAGTTTCACAGGTACTTCAAGTGAGTCCCCCTGAGGGCTGGTAGATGTGTGTCAGTGGAGGAAACACGGGATGGAATACAAGGGTTAGCCCTTCAGGAAAGGACAAGGATCAAAGTTATGTGTGGGTGGTTTTTTCTTTTATAGCCTTGTTGATTGCAAGGGAAAACACAGAGGGTGTCAGGTACTATTTTGAATTAAGTTTTTCCAAGTTTTGTCTTTCAGCAAGACACTCAACAAGTCGTAGTCTGTCTCTCTCTGCTGTGTAGTCCTTGGTCCTGTTTCTGTGCAGGAGAGAACCCTGCATGCAGTGAAATAAAGCGGGTTGTTGGCTGAGAGAGGGAAGTGAAAACAGTTTAGTTTCACACACATCCTTAGGGAAAGTGTCGATATTGCAATGCAATATGAAGTAGGGACTTTCTGATATTTGGCAGTGTTGACTTTTCCTGACTTTCCAATAGTGCTTACTATTGCTATACTCAAAATTACAGATAAAAGATGGAAGTTTCTTTTTCAGTGATTTAAGCACTTTCAAAATACCTCTCAGCAAAATGATCCAGTTGTTCACAATGGAAATGGTATAAAGCAAACAGGGTTTTTTCCTTGAAATAACACTACCTGAATTTACCAGAAGTCTTCACTGGCTGGTAAACAGATGCTAGCAACAGCTGAACAAAATATTTATATAGTGAAGGCACTATAGGTGTAACACTTTATAGCTGAGAGTTAGAGTTCTGGTTGCTGTGGAGCACTGGAACATTCACTTTTCATGGCCATGACACGTTTATAGGCAGCACATCACTGCTATATTCTCATCTCATTTCCTCAGTGTTACGTGACTAGATTTTTATAAGCGATGTGGTGCATAATTATGCTATTATTAGCCTTAAGTGGTTTTCAGAACTGCTGTTTTGTTTTTTCCTAATGAACAGCCTTTTCCTGTACATACACACAATAAAGTGTCATGTAACGCCATGGCTCAGAGCAGGGTATTGTTAGTTCGTATTTGCAAAACTGAGGTGAGACTGTACCTTTGGAAAAACAAGTTGAGTGGGAGCCTCCAGTCTCCCAGTTGATTCTGCATAAGGCTCAAGAAGAATTTGGGCCTAAAGGTGGGTCAAAAGTGCTTTGGACCTGGGTTGAGGGCTAACTGTTTGATGCATTTGATGTTCTTAACATAATAGCTGTTGTTAGTCCCGTAAATAATTAAATGTCATGGACCTTATATTTGCTAATTTTGACACCAGTAATCAGATGGAAGCTGACAAGGCTGCGGTTCTTTCTAATGTGTTTTAACAGACACTTAATTTTTTTTTATTGGGCTGTGTGTGCTTAAATATTAAATTTAGCAGCCATTCATAGAGCACTGACAGGACTTAAGAGTTCAAACTGTTCTTCAGTGATTGCAGCTTCTCACGGCTCTGTGTTCATCTCTGCCTGTTTGGAATGTTTGCATATGGATTTCTTCAGCCATTTTCTTCCCCTGTTGAGCCTCTTCCCCATGTTACTTTTTCAGTGCAAAAGACGTTGGTGGTAATGTTCAGTCTGCAGCACTACCAAAGGCTTCCTTTTGGCAGTTGGATTTTTTTTTTTTTTGTGGTGTATGAGGGGGTTTAGTGTTTTTTAATTTTATTTTTATGTTTTTTAGAAAACTGGTTTTAGCAACTGATAGAAGAACCTTCTTGTGGTGTGAATTTGGTCTTGGGATAGTTCCTGTATGACTTTGCCATGTGCTGTAAATAAATATTATGTGAAGACATAATTTAGGAAGATTAGATTGCATATTTTGTCTCTTTGCATTTTATTTTGCTTTTTTTAAGCATGAAGAGATCAGGAGAGTTGAGACTTGAAATCTGAGTCTGCACAAGGTATTATCTGGCTGGATTAGCACAGGTGGTCAGATTCAGCAAGTTCTAAAAAGAGGAAATAAATCATTCATAATATTCCTTAATTTACGGATGCTCTCTATTTATGCAGGTATTAGAGAACTCTTTATAGCTTAGTAAATATGGTGGGTTTTTTCTTTTCATTTCAGCTGTGAGGTGAAGTTACTTTAGTTTAACTGTTCTATCAGACTTGCATAAACTTGCTTTTAGCAGCAGGATGGAGATTATATAATAAATTTTTCAAAATGTACTTGCTGTGCTGTCATTGTTGGAGATTAAGATATTTGGCTTCAGGGAGGGCCAGGCATGTTGTTAATGAATCCATATCTGCCCTATTTGGGTACCCGTTTTTCATCTCCATTGGGAATTGACCGATCTGTTGGTTTGCAGTTGCTAGAAATGGTAACTTTTCCAGGTTTAGTTTCTCAGGAGGAAGTGTTGGGTGCTAATGCCAACCTGTGTTTCTTTAGTAAACTTAATTGCAGTTCTTGTGTTTTTATACATCTTCTTGCTAGCTGAGATTGCTGAAGGAAAGTTCTGCTTTGGAATTTTCACTTACTGTGTCCATATTGTTGTCTTGTGCTCTTAACCTCTTAATTGCTCCTGAAAGATAACAAACATTATATTTATAGCACCTTTTTTTGGCACATGTGCAAAAGTTCATAATGTGATTGTTAGAAGAAGATACATGTTTTGAGTTGATAAATTGCAAAATATATCTATAAGCAGTAAAGTTCTTCAGTTGTAACAAACACATCTTTGTGTTCCTTTTTTTTTATAACAAGGAGCGTGAGAAGATAGTAGTAAAGACAGTTTATATGTAAACATATATTCGAGTGATTTGAAGTTGAAAAAATGATTTCTCTCTTTATTTTCTTCCCACTATCAGGACATGTATACCTCTGAGAAACCTTCTCCAACAAGATACCTTGCTTCAAGACCTGTCTTGGATTATATACAAAGAAGTTTCCAGTCATGAGTGAGTAGATTTCTTTCTTTCAGGAAAAAAACCCAAACCAAACCAAAAAACAACAAACCCCTTAGTTTGTAGTTGAGGAGAACTGTACTTCTCTAGTATTTGTCTCTTCAGTCTTTTAAACTAACTAAATAAAACAGATTTGGCAGATACCACTCTTAATCTACATATTTTTGATCAATGTGTGCTCTGTAAGACTTCCGTGTTGGTAGTCTGGTCTCATTTTCAAGAAGCTGAGTTCTGTAACAAGCTGATGTTTGGTTTTTTCAGTATAAATAAAACCTGTAACTCAGAGGGGAAAATGTCTTGGGTTTGCTAGGAACTTCAAAATTTGTGACTGTCTAGTGAATTAAAATAACTGGTAAAAATCCAACATGAAATGAATGGACTTCATTTTGTAGGAAAGAATAAATATATTGCTCAAATTCCAGTACAGAGGTCTGATCCCAAAAGAATTTTGGCATGTATTGGAAAGATCTGAGCCACAGAAAACTGTGAGCTAATATATCTGTTTTGATGGAAAAACCCAGATGAAAGACACCAGAAGTTTCATTTCAGGGTATGTCAGATGGGTAAGATGATCTCTTTTTGGTGAACTGTTTTGAGTATTTAAAGGTCCCTTATAAGTTTTGTGGATGTGAGATTTAATGTATTTGTTGGCAGCAGTGTTACCTGGCCTTACCTTGTGTAGAAATGAGGATAAAACTTCTATGCACAGGAACTGTGTTTATAATGAGGCTCAGTTTCAACTCTACTGAATGTGCTGAAGAAGGAGCCTTTAGTTCATAGATAATTATATCCTTTGTTAGTAAAATAAGACCATTTGAGTTTCTGGGAGGAAGTGAGTAAAGAAAATTGTTGGTTAAATTTCTTGTCAAACTAAATGAAAAATGATCTTGACATCTGGAAGAAAAAGAAAAGAATGACAAAGGAAATGCTCGCTGAATGCAGCAGAGGCAAAATTACATAAAATAAAGAACTGGAAGAACTGCTGAACTCTGGGGCTCATACTAGTGTGGAGAGAACTATATTAGTATTTATATAGATTTATCTCTCTCTTTCACCTTGCTGTTCACACTTGCTTGTTTTCTGATGTTTAAAGTATTTGCTGTATTGTGTAGGTGACAATTTTCCAGGCAGTTATTCAAGAACCAGAATATCCTGATTTGTCCAACACTGGTCTGTTAATCTTCATGTGTTTTATAGAACATCTCACGTGCTGTCAGTGCTTGTGTACAGCCTTAAACATAACAAGTAACTGAATCACAGGAGCTGTGTTCAGTGTGACTGGCCAGGCTGCTGCTGTGCTGGTGTTGGTTTGGGTACAGTACATACTGCTGTGGCTTGAGCAGAACACCATTGCTTTGGCCAGATTTTGAGCTGATTCCAGACTGGAGGGTTCAGCTGTTTGTTCGGAGGAATGAAGACCCTCATTCAAATTCAAGACAGCACTTTGGCAGTACTTTTTTTGGTGGTCAGTAATAATGTTCTTCAATGTGGGACACCACATTCTTGTGGCAGGTTGGGTGCTTCAGTCTGTGCTACGTGATGGGCCTCAAGGGCACGACAGAAAGTGCCACTTTTTGGAAAATGTGGTTTAGAGAAGATGAAATGTTTTGTGTTTGGCTGATGTTGGATTTCTTAGTTTATGTTTGCTTGAGAGTAACTTGAGCTATAAGCACAGTCCTTAGTTTTAGGCTCCTCTCTCCTAAATAACTCAGTCAATAAGGTATGTATCATCTTATGAAGATGCATTTATTTGCATACCTCTGTACATGTGAGCTTACTCACAAAATCTGTGGCACCTATAATAGCTGGATGTGTCAAAAATGATGGGAGTCTCTAGTATTCCTAACGTGTAGTACCTAGTGTCATTCAAACCAAAAAATCTGTCTAAAATGAGGGAAAGTCATCTTCAAGTATCAAGTGTAGCTAAGTGAGATTGATTTTGATTTGTTTTGTATTTAAAGATAACTTGTCAAGGAAATTCTGGCTGGATGTAACCTGCCTAGAATGTCCTATGTCAGAAAGAGTTGGTTTTATCTTCCACGTTTTCTCCAGATACTGACATTTAGCAGCTAGAAAATGTGTAGTGTTGTAATAAATTCTTATCGTTGTAACTGCACTCCCTATGCTTGGGAGTTTCCCTGTGCTTTTCTCCTTTGAAGAAGGGTCAATGCAGTGAACTTTTCTGAGCTGCTGCAGTGAACTCTGCAAACAATTGAACTAAATGTGAGGACACACTATTGCAGCAAGCTGTTTAGATATTTATTTTTTCCCCCTTGAGTGTATAATGCCAACTTACAATACAGAGTATTTCTTTCCTGACTTGGTTGTTCTGCTTCTAATTTTATTTCCCACACCCTAAAAACACTGCACGCAGTTAGGAAGTTCACTTGCCATTCTTTGTGCTTCAGTATCATCTCTTCAGGTTTTCTTTGTGATTGACAGAGAGTAGGAGGAAATTTTGTGTGTCTGAAGAGATGCTGTGCAATGTAATATTATATTTTGAAGGTGGTCAGTGTGGCCTGGTAATGACAGGGGGAACGTTTTGCTTCACCAGGTCAAATCAAGACCACAATGGTGTGATTAAAGGCTGTCTCTGATGGTTGGTTATTTTTCTTGACCTCTCATTACAGCTGGCTTTCTAGTTTGTGTTCACAGAGGAACCTTAAGCTTTGGGGATTTAAAAAAAAAAAAAATCCTGTCACTTTGTGTTGTTGTATTGTGTATAAAGAAATAGTTTTGGCAGTCAGTTTCCATGTTCATGAGCAATGAACTTTGGAATTAAAACAAATGTTAAGGTCAGCCATAATAGATAAAGATGTGATGCTGTAGAGAGTTCTTCAAGGCCAGGTTGGATGGGACTTGGAGCAGCCTGGTCTGGTGGAAGGTGTCCCTGCCCGTGGCAAGGGATTGGAACAAAATGATCTTTAAGGTTCCTTCCAACCCAGACCGTTCTATGCATTATTGTTCTTATGCTTGCATTTGCGCTTCTGTAAAGCTTTCTGTGCTAAGGAAAGTCTGTTTGGTTAAGTCTGGCTCAGTTTTTCCCCCTCGCCCCTGATTTCCCCTCCTGGTACACCAGAATGAATTAATAGTGAATTGAGGACCAAGTCAAACTGTTAATAAAAGAAGTACTGGGAAACAGACTGCTTTTTTTGTGGTTTACCCAAAGTGTAGGTGGCTGTGCGTTTTTTTTTGTATTGTGGGTAAAGTGTTACAAGTAATTTTCAAGCTGATTGATTTGTTTTAAGAGGCTTTGTAGACATTGCTTCTTTGCAGTGAGCTGAGATCGAAAGAAAGGAAAAATTCTAGGTTCTGTTTCACAAAGAAAACCGCATGATGGGGAAGAAAGGCTTACAAGTAAACTAAAATACTTCTACACTGAAGTATAATAATGACTAGCTAAAGGATGTCAGATTATTATGTTACATTCAAAGTTTTTATTATATTTTTGAACCATGAACCCTGAAAGCCCGTTCATAAAATGAAAGTTTGAAGCTGCAGTTTGTGAAGCTTTCTCCTATTTGTTGTTCTGATTTTACAGCACAATTATCTTCTAATCTTTATAAATACTGTGACTTGAGACATAAAGAAGCTGTTGGGTCTCCTGGGTTATCTTTACTGAAATTTGAAGTAGTAATTCCTTATAAAAGTTTGAAGCTCTGAATGACAAAGAATTATAGGACATAGAGGATAAAGAGCCGTAATGCAGATTTGATCAGGTTGAACAGGTTGCTTTGAAAAGCTGCAATATATTCAAAGAATTTTTGAAGACTTAAATAATAGTATCTCCCCTGCAACTCAGCCATGTGAAATAGGAGGAAACCCATAAGATTCCTAAATAGTAAACTACAGTATATTAGTCACCTTCTAAAAATTGCTTAATTGGTTACATCAGTATTTATTTGTTGTTTCCATTATTTTTTTCTTGAGGCTGTCAGAGGATTTTACCACTGTATGTGACTGTAGTGACACATGAGCACCTGGATCAGTAGCAGTAGTGCAGTAACTTTTTTGTAGTGGAAAGTTGAAACAGGAGAAATACACGTGTACTGAGTTGTTTGGCTCCTGAACCTCTTGGTAGGAGAACTCGGGGTGGGGATCAGTGATGGGTGGGTGAGACTGTGGTAGATGCTGCTTTCCCCTTGCTTGAAGAGTGCATGGAACTGTAGCTTAAGTTGTTTAGGAATGTGGTAATCTTGGGCTTCCTCTGTACTAAGCAAGGAGAAGCATCTCCAGAGGGCTAATCAGATCTTAGATGACCCAGTTTCTCACCAGTGCTGTAATTAAACTGCTCCTCTAAATACAGAGTGTGCATGAGGAGCAATAAAATATAAACTCAAATACTGTGTGCAGGATTGATCCATCACAGTGGGGAAATGCAGGCATGTTAGTAGAAACTTACTTGTTTTAATACATTTTATTATGTTGGATTTCTTACTTATTCAGTTGATGTAATGATTCAACTTCTCAGACCTTGTGGTTTTTGGTTTTGTGTGTTTTTTTTTTTTTTTTTTTAATAATAGAGCTATTTAAAAATATCAGACTACAAATGAAAACTTCTTGACATTTGTCTGTATTTAAACAGATTTTAGGTGAGTTTTTATTTTTCTTTCATAATCCTTTTGTTTTGGGTCACTTTTTAGGATAATTAATACCGGTAGGTTGTGACTTCCCTTGCACTTAGAATTTATTTTTAGATCAAAGGGGAAGATAAGCAGTTTTTGAGTTTTGCTCTGTCACCTTTTTACTTAACAAAGTAGGTCTTCAGTCTCCATAGACTGAAGGGAAGTCACTTCTTTGCAGGAGGTTGCAGCTCCCAAGAATATGTTTATCACATCCAGAAACTGTGTGTGTGGTAGGCTCAAGTTCAGTAGTGTCACTTTTATTAGGCTTTGCAAACAACCAAGTATTATGTAATATTTACTGTTTCATTTAAATTAATATATAGTAAAGCTAAGTTTTTAAAACCCTTTGCATATATTTCAGATACATTTATTGAAGATTTTTGAAAGGTGCTACATTTATTTTTTATTTTTTCCATAAAGGGAACTTCAAATCTTCTCTCAGTTATGCCTTTTCCCTGTTGGTTTAAATTGATGGTCAGATTGATGGGGCTTCTCTAAATAGTTAGTGCAACATGACACCTTCTTTTAAAGTGATGTAATTTCTGTTTATAAACCAAGTTGTTGGCGCTGGCAGGAAACTATTGTTAATTTTGAGCTGACAGGAGTGATGTGGCAGGAAAATTACCATCATTAATATTATTGGAGGACCAATCTTTTTGTATACACACTTTTAGGCACTTGACTTGTCCTTTTTCAGCACCTACACTTCATATTTGTTCTGTCATGTTTGCAATGAAAATTAAGGCTGGATTATTTACAAATTACTTACTTTGACACTCTGTGTGTGTGCAGAACAGCAAGGATACTAGAAACATGGTTATGATAGTAATTTAGATATAGTTAAACATTCATTACATGTTTCATTTGTTATCAATATTTTATGTAATTATTTTCTCTTTAAATAATAAATTATATAGTTACATGAAGTATATGACAGTCCTTTTATTTATGAGTTCATATGTAGAGGGGAAGAGCCATCTTTTTAAGTTTCTTTGCCTCTTAGTGTTTTGATTGATGGCCAGTAAGGAGTGATGAATTATTATGACTAATTGGCATACAAGGAGTACATGCCTTTGGCATGATAATATTCTCCCATTACAGGGGTTTTTATTTAAATCTTAGCCTTTGGGCCTCTCTGTGCTCCGTTACAGAGAACATGGCACAATGATGCCTTTATGGTGGGTCTTTGGTGCTCCTGCAGCAGCAGGAGTGAGCAGCAGCTGAACACTGTAACCTTGTTCTCTGGAGTGAGTATCAAGTATCCAGCACTATGTAAGCAATTCATATTTCTGGGATCCTATTCATCCTGTGATAAGTTGAGGGTGGCATTCAAGTACATTCCAAAGGAGGAAGGATGCAGAAATTCCCAACTAAAATAGAGATGAAAAGCAACAGTTAGAGATGTGGATGTTTGGGTGGGCACCCCCTTCTCTGCATAAGGTGCTGTGTAGACACAGAACACCGTTCTAGTGACTGCAGGAAGGACTTTGTAGAGGCTGCACTTCTGGGCTCCCTCATGGGGGTGTTACTGTTGAATCAGAGAATTCACAATGCAGATGAATTGGATGAAGGATTAGAAATGGATTGAAGAAGAACTTTCCCAACAGCAGTGTTAAGTGAGGTGTTCAGAGGACTTTCCTTGTCTCTTGTGAGTCATGTTGGTTCTCCCTTTCCATATGAATAATGGAATAATATACTCCACTGTGTAGGAAAAGCGAGGCTGTTGCTTCTTGCTGGTGTAACTTTATCACAGAGAAGACTGATTTGCATCCCTGTTTTATGCTATGTTATTCATGTTCATATTCAAGAAACAAAACACCTGATTTACAAGATCTGTGATCATTTTAAGCTAAATTGACTGTGTTTGAAGGAAAAGTACTCTGACATTCTTTACCCAACTTCTGATAGCAAACGACTTCTTTGATTTGTAGCACAGACAGAAAATATTTGGGCTTGTTGCCAGAAGTGGGGTTACGCAAGTAACGTCAGCAAGATTACTGGCTCCATACTTGTTTAAATTTAAGATCTTTTCTTTACTTAAACTATCCAACCTGTTGTCATTTAAGTGTTTAAAGGATGGTTGCAAATGTCTGTGTTAACAAAGTAGCAGCACTTAGGTGATATCCTATCAATCAGCTGATTATAGGGTTTGCTTAATCTCTCATTGCAAAAGACCCCCTCTTATAATTAAGATATTTTAATTCCTAAAATTACATGGGAGACTGGCACTGGAACTTTCTCAAGGCTGTTGGTAAACCTGGGCCTATCCTCCCTGAAATTTCTGAAGTGAGCAGAAAGCTGTGTAGGACTCCCAAGCTGGTTTGGGAAACTGGTGTGTTGTGTTCCTTTTTTCTTTTTTCTTCCCCTCTTCCTCTTTCCCCTGTTTTATTTTGTGGAACACAATGGTCTCTGGAATGGAAAGCTCACCAACTCGCTGTAGAATCTCCAGTGCTTTTGGCCAGTGCAATCATTAATCTGACAGATCTCTAATGTAAAAGGGCACTTTGTTTTAAAAAAGCACTTTGGTTTGCCATAGGAGAGGACTCTTGAATGCAGGCTTTCTGTTTTACCCTTGAAAAGCTCTTTGAAAACCTGCCTAATTCCGTGGTAGAGTGCTGAAAGGCTCACTCAGAGCTCCTTTGAGCAGGGGACAGACTTGCCAGAAGTTTTAGAGACATAGGGAAATAAGTCTCTCACCAGAATATTCTATTGCATTCAATGAAAAACTTTTCCCTTCCCTCTCTTTTTTTTTTTTTGTAGTATTTCGTACAGCATTATATGAGGAGTTTTATTTTGTGATGCTGCTGTTTCTGAGTTGTAAAAAACACAAAAATGGCATTAAGCCAAACTCCAAATTCCCTGTTCTCCTCCAAACTTGCTGCTGGAGGTGACGCTTGCAGCTCTCGGTTCTTGGAGTGGTGCTGTGCTGCAGCCCTGCTTGTGTTCAGGCTGTTCTACAGGCCCTGCTTGTCTTGAGAGCTTCAAAGCAGTTACAGTTCAGATTGTTTTATATCTGGCTGCAAAAACTAGACAAGCTTTTAGCTTCCCCTCCCCCTCAGTTGCAGCAAATTTCTGTAAGAGTGACTGAAGAATGTCAGGGCTGGTCTGGGAGAGCAGGAGAGGAAAAATTAGTTCTATGGTTTGCAGTGAACAGTGAGGTACAAACTGCAAAACGTTAGTATTGCTTTTTATTTCCTTCCCACTTCCTTCTCCCTCCCCCAACACTCTTCTTCTAGGCCAGAAGCAATGACAAAAATATTTGTAGGTTTTACTTCAAGTATATGGTAGGAAAGTTTTCATTTGAGGGCAAAGGCTAATGAGTCACATTTAGTAACATTTCAATATTTATTTATTCACCATGCATTCAAACAAACTAAAATAATGCTTATGTGAAACTCTCTGTAAAGCTCTTGTGGGCTTTTTTTCCTTATCTTTTTTTTTTTTTTTTTTAATGCATCAGTGATTAAGTGGAATCTCTCCATTTGGGAGAACTAACTCTTAATTTATGGTTTTGTTTAATGCTGTACATTCAGTGGACTTACAGGATAATGTGGCAAGGACAGGTTACCTGTGTGTTGTCCAGTGAAACTGAACTGAGTTCAAGGATAAATCCACTGCAGATGGGTGATAATGGCACTTCTTTTTCTGCCCCTGTAGCATTGGTTTAGCACCAGGGGGAGTTAAATTAGTGGGTTGCAATGCCTGACTAATATTATGTAGAGTGATGCTTTGCAGTCCCTTCTTGTCTGGACTATGGGCAGTTGTTGGCTGAAACTCGGCATGATTTTAAATTCTCTACAGCTACAGAGAATTGGGACTGTGTCAGTAGTTGCCCAGGTGTTTCCACCATTTTTTCCATTGAGGAGGGAATACGTGAACTCATTTCAGTATTGGAGGCAGGTGTATGTTTTATGGGAAATAGGATTTGATATGAAGCAAGTGGAATGTGCTTGTTACAGCACACTAAGTAATTTTTAAGAACAGAGGCAAACCAGAGATAACCATGAAGGTAACCACAGCCAGCCATTTAAGCAGGAAACATCTCAAATATAACTCTGGCATTAACCTTAAGTAGTCACGGTTAACATGATTGTCATATTCAAGCGTTAAGCTTGGATTTTTAAAATATATTAGTTAAAATCTGCTTTAACAGACTGCATTTGCTGAGAGAATGTACACGGAGAGCAGGAGGCAGAAGTCTGCAAGTGAACAGGTGATGGATGGTGTATCCCATTGGGACACAACTGCAGTAAGCAAACAGGCCCAGGGACACTTCCTTTTACAGCAGGCAGGATCTGTGTGACCTTCAGGTGCATTTCCTTCAGCTACTCTAGCAATTCTTCCCTCCTGTGTGTCTCTTTGTAAGAGCTTTTCATCATCACTAAGGTAGGCTGTATTTGTGGGAAGAGATGCCACTTTAGTGTTAGATTAGGCTGTTACAAAGTATTCAAAAACTTGTTATAAAAGTTGTGATTTTTCTTGCAGAGACAGAAGGCCACACCATGTACTATTTGCTGCACAAACTACGCCTGCAAATACATGGGCCTAATAAAAGGAGTGTGTATTTTGCAGTGGACTAATGAGGCTTGATGTTCTTCCTGGTGGCTGTGTACAGCTGCATTTTATTACTTGGATTAAATATCAGCACAGAAATGTTACATGCAGCGAAGGATTTAATCATGCTAACAAACAGCAATGCATAGAATTTTCTAGCTTTTCTTTGCCTCAGGGAGGTACAATATTATTAGTCTCATTCATATCGTCTTCAAAAAGAAACCAAGTATGGGTTTAAATTAAAAGCAAAGGTTTATTTTTCTACTGTCTTTGAATTAACACATTGACTTTTATCATCTTTGCCTGATTAATGAATTTACTTTTACTTCAGAAATAACACATGTAAGATAGTAATAGTTTTGATTTTTGTTTAATATGGCAAAAAGAAAAAAGGTCTCTTAATGACTAGTGTGACTTCTTTCCATGTGCTTAGGTTTGAGAGAATATTTAATGATATCCTTCAGCTTGAAGATAAATCTGTTGATTAGCACTTCATCCATGACCCGAATCCAGGAGATGTAAAATTGGTGTATATTCTGTTTGAAATGCTGCACATGCAGGAACTGGTGCCTTTTGCTTGGAGAAAACCTTTTGTTGTAACTACAACTTCATAGATGTTTGATTTCTTTCTGAGACTCATAGTATAGAACTTTTTTCTCAGAATAACTTTCATTTGCAACTAAATCTATATTAAGATTTAGACTGTAATATGAGGAAGACTGAGAAATTTTATGGGGTTTGTGCCTTCACTGAGATGAGATCTTGTGTGAACATCCTCTTTCTTCCTCTTGTTTAAAAAAAACCCAACAAACCTTATTTTATCAAATGTTTGAAATGGGCTGCTTAGATAATTTTTTTTTTTAAATGCCATTTGCTTTGTTGGTGCTTTCTTTGCCAGCTAGTGTGCCTTACAAAATAGCCTTTTGGCCTGTGAAGTGCATGAGTATGAGGGAGAGAAGAAAGGAATGGAATTAATTTGAAGATCTGTAATAAGAGTCTGTGGTTCTGTAGTTACTCTTTATCATAACATCTTTGTAACTTGCTTAATGCAATTCTAACCACACAGACCCAAAAGACATGAAATACCTCAGTGGTGTCTGAGGAGTTTAGCATTGTAGTGTGAGCTATTACTTCTGGTAAGTCTTTACAGGTTAAATATCTGAGAGCTTTTGGGACCCTTTGAACTATTGCTAAATTGTGTAGTCTAGACATACTTGTGTATATAAATCCGATGGTACAGTTTTACAGAAAATGCATGAGCAAAGATGAAGCAGTGCCCTTATTTTGCTCATGGAGATGATAGGTATGAAACCCACATTTGTTGAGAAGAAGAGAGATAAATGACACATCTATATGTTCTTGCCTTCTTTTTTTTTAAATTTATTTTTGGAAGAGTGCATCAATACGTATTTGAACACAAACTCCTGATACTGATCTCCATTAGTGCCTGGTGTCTGTTATCAGGGGGATGATAAAAGTGATCTACACAGGCGGTTCCTCTGGCTCCATTGAGGCTCTCTGGGAAACTCCCTGTCTGTCTTGTATTAATCTAGATCCACTTAGAAGAATGTGTTGTAGCAAAGGTTGAAGGGGTAAAACCTGCTGAGAATTGAGTAAGAAGGGTAACAGTAAGAGTGTTGTGCAGTTTCCAGGATTGTGCAATGTGTAGTTTTCCCTCACTGTGGTTTGCTGAGTGTAGCGGTGAGTTTTTCTGTCTTCCGTTTCCCCCAGTTTTAGCATTTGTTTTTCTATTTTGGGTTCATACATTTTTGCCTGGAACAGGCAGAATTAATTTCATTGTCCATTTATTGAAGTTCTCCATCATCTGAATTTAATGAACACCTTTCTTGTATGTTTAAAGCATAAAGAAAAACAGACTTTAAAAAATAGCTTTCTCTTGCAATTATTACTTCTTCAGCCTCTAGATCAAGCTACTTTCTACTTCCTTGAAGATGCCTTTTAAATAAGGCTCATATACGTGCATCAGATTCTTTTAGAAACTGCAGCCAAACTTTCATGCTTTGAAATTGGTAGCAAAAGTGCTAGAAATGAAGGGAAAAATATTCCTAAGTGGAAGCACATTCTGTTGGATTAAGCAGATACAGACTCTGTAGGACCATTGAGAAGACTGTGGTGATATTTACTTATTTTTATGGAAACTTTGCAAAATGCAGAGCCAAAAGCACTATTATTTTAAAAAATTATTGCCATGAATAGTGAAGGGGATCATATGACTAGTACAAACACTTTTATAGAAGAGGCTACCAGAATTTCACCTATGAATTCTTGACACCATTAGGTGTTTTTTCCCTCCCTCCTATCTTTTTCTTGGTTCAAAGAATGATCTATAGAAAATAATGAAGGTAATTTAAAGTTTCAGAGATTTATGGGCAGGGTTAGTTATTGATCTGAAACATTAGAATTCTCCTCTTCCAACTGCAATAGATTATTTAAAACTTAATGAAAACTGTGGGCTTCAGTTCATAGGTTGGAAAATTAATTTAAACTGTTATTGAGAGAGCATAGATAATTAATTTATCTCTGCTTTAGTAATAATTTGTATCATTATATAGTGCCTGTCTTAAAGCTCAATGCCTAATTCTTTTGAGATACTAATTTGAAGGCCAGTTCTGAAAGAAAAGAGAGGAGTACCATAAAGAAAATATATCTGTGGATAGTTAAGGTATTGCCAGAATTTAGCTGCCAGGTAGACTTTATCTGAATTTGTTATTTTTTGCAAGAAACAGGCAATTTTTACTGTGAAGAGGCTGTGCAAATGTTCTTACAACATGCTCTTCCTTCTATTTGATACTTAAATAATCTTTTCCCGGTTAATATGCCTTACTTGTATTTCCTTAATCTTTTAATCTCTTCTTGAGAACTTTTATCCTGCATATGAAATAGCTGTTGTTCCTGATGAGAAGAATCTTAATTTTTCTGAGCCTCTTTGCTAAGATGGGAGGGTGGGTGAAGCAGTTTTGCCATGTGTGGTTTCTGAAACCGCAGCTTTTAAAGCGAACATTGCAATGGATCATTAGGAGCAGCTGCCACGGCTTTCTGGGGCACTGGAATTTTTATACCCCTGTTAGGGACAGTCCTGCTGACTTTGTCACTTGCCAAAACACCATCTGGGCTTTACAGCATAGAGAGGAGGGTCCAAAGAGCAAATGGACCCTGCTCTTGTGAATCCTCTTCTGCCTCTGAAGTCAGACTTGTCTCTCCTGCAGAGCTAGGGGGAGCAGAATGAGTGTTTTATATGTTTATCTGCTTTCTAGAGAACTTAAGGCTTGATCCCACTTGCATTAAAACAGGTAACAACAGGGCTGGATCTGGGTTAGTACCTTGCTGGCCATTGTGTTCTGGACTCTCCGGTCCTGTGAGTGTCAGGCCTGAAAGCTTGCTATCTTAACCGTGTTTGCAGTCCAGCAGTAGGGAAAAGGACAGAATTCTGGCTCTGGGGAGCACAGGGTAGGCTGTTGAAACCAGACCTGCACAGACTTCTGCAGAGATGTGGGGAGGAATCTGTATGTGGAATATCTGAATTTGGGGCAGTTCAGGTTGCTGTGAGATGGAACAAGAACGGTGACAGTAACTTTGCATCTCAAATCCAATGTGTGCAGAGCTATTGCTCCTATGAATGAAAGTCCTCAAGCCCTTGCAGTGTGGTGTTTTTTCTTTTCCTATTAGTAGCTTGTATATGTTTATTTCTGTAAATGAGGACACACAAGCAGGTGTATTTTGGGAAGCTGCAGTGCTGCCTGGGAATACTCTGAGGATTCTTGATGGCTTTTTAATGTCCTAGACAGAATGCTATGAATATATAAACATTACAGATTAGAACAAGAGAACAAAAGAGAAAATATTCTCTTCCTCAAACTTAAATTTTGATCTCCCCCACTCCCAAGTGTAATTTGACAAATACTGAGCCATACTTTTGCAGCATCTTTCGTGCTGTAAATATGTTACCTCCTGGCAATATGTTTCATGAAAAATTACTGCTTCCAAAGATCACTTAATTATAATTATGTTAATAGAAGCATTTTTATTCTGAGATGTGATAGCTGACTAATCAGGATGCAGGTAATTTTTTTTTTATAATGGCTAGGAGAGATCAAGGGCTGGATACAGTGATCCATAAAATCCCATCCTGGTTAAGTGCCCCTTCTCATACCATTATCATTCTTGGATTGATAATGAGCATGATTTCTGTATGTCCTACAATTTTGAAGTTAAGGAAGAGAAGCAAAATCAAAGAACATCATCAAGCACATATTGCTTAGCAAGCTCAGTGTGGAAGGTGAAAAATGCTTTGCAGAAGTCTGCTCTATGCATTGAATACATAACATTGCTTTTTTTTCTCCTCAAACAGAACCTGCTCAAGTTGTTACACTGAATTCATGACACGGTTTCTTTGTGGTTCTCCTAGTTTGTGTGTCAGCATTGCTGTGAACTTCCTGTGGGTGTGTTTATCCCTGCCCACAGCGTGTCCTCTCAGGATGAGGTCTGAGAGGTGGCACTTGTAGTGACAGACTGCAGAAGTATCAGTTGGTTCAGTATCAGTCAAAGGTAACAGTGAACCATAACCAACTTATGACTCATGAGTAACAGATGAAATGATGTGATTTAGCTTAGTTAGTATGTTTTATTTCTTCAAGTCTTTTTGGTATTGCCACTGTCCTAAAGCAGGTTTAGTGTTATTGTCTTAGTGTATAAATTGATTTGGGGAAAGACAAATAGCAGCCACAAATCTTGCTATGTGAGTCTTCAAAGTTTGAGTGATTTGTTTATATGCACTGTTTTCTTTGTGTTGCACACAGAATGTTTAGTAAAGTGGTTTACATTTTCCTAAATGATTTTTAAGGCTTTTGAGTTTTTTCAGTTTCTCTCTATGTGCCAATTGTCACAACAAAGAGAGTGCATTTCAACTTTGGAAGTGATTTCATGTTCAGGAAGGCACATAATGTGAAAATGATTTCTAGTCCTCAAGTTCTGTGTCTTTAGAAGCTCAACTGCTTCAGCTGTTTAAAATCCCCCTGCCACTGGTGCACTGGTGGAGGGAGGGATAGTGGTGATCATAGGGATGAAAGCCTTTCCAGTGACTGTTCTGCAAACTTTAGTAGGTACTGGTTTTGTATTCTCACCACTGTTCACTAGACCTGCAAATCATCTAAGAGTCCTTTTCCAGTTAGTCATCTTGGTTACCTGCAGGACAAGGGATAGTTTGGAAGAAAAGGGAACAACTTCCCTTCCCACATCTGGGAATAGGTATTGAAGTGCCTGTGCCCCTTGTTCCAGTACTTGAGAACATTGCTGTAGAAATGAGGTAATCAAGTAGGGTTAAAAATCAGTTCTAGGATCTTCAAGGTATCCTCTTGCTTTGGTAGGTGAAATGGATGTTATTACTGAAGACTTTCAGCCTTACTTTTTTTTTTCCTTTTTCCTATGTTCATATAAGGACTATCAAAAGTGTTCCTTTGGATATCTTTGACTTGAGAACAGGTTGTTCAATTTCCCAACTAACTAAAAATCAAACACACCATGGGAAGATAATTGTGGAACAGTTTTACAGCAACAATTTTGAACACTGGATTATTAAGTAACAGGTGTCCAGGTAAACTTTATCACACAACCCTGTGTTGTACATCTTATTTAAATGTTCTGAAATTATAGTTGTTCTGGAAGGTTCTCTTTGTAGTGATCTTGTCCATACCTCTCTTATGTATAAAGTCATTTGTCTTAAACCTGGAATTTAAGTTTAGGTCCACAACTTAGAAATTATTCTTAATATAGAAATTTGAGAGTTCAGTTTCTATGCTTTGAAGAATCCTTTTTCAGGAAGAGATAAGTTGCAGTTGCACAGTAAGCCTACAAGCTTCCTATTGCGTGGACACTTGAATACTTGCAGGGTGGGAGATGAAATTGGACAGCTTGGCAGAGAGAATGATTTTACTTGTCTTTGTTTTGCCAAACAAAATACAGTAGCACTGGGTTGCTCTTACTTCTGGCAGAGATGGGTTGATGGGCAGGCTGTAAATGAGAGTGGCATAACAGAAGTGGTTTGTTGTGCTTTATGTGTTTCAAGAGACTGACATCGACATGGGTAAATATACCAACAAATACAAAATCTGAGATGCTTATGATGAGCAGCTGGAAATGGAAAGAGATGACCTCTCCTCCTCCCCACCCCATCTGACACTTAAGCAACGGGAACAGAAGGTCTAAAGGGCAGAGAATGTGGCCTGTGGTTTGTTTTAATGTTACGATTTTCAGAACATGTAGTTGGTTTCCTAAATTGATCTCTGCATGTGTGCAAGGCCTTGCAGGGCTGTGTAGGAATTTGGTTTTCTGGAGGGTTCACAGAGCCTCTTCAGGGCTGCCAGTTATTTAAGGTGATCCCATAAAATGTGATTCCTCATGGCTTTTTTTTGGTTGCCTGTGCAGAGGTTTTGACAACAGGCACTTACGAAGGGCCTTTGCTAATTTTCCAGATGGCATTAAAAGTGTTGGGGGGGCACATACTGCAATCTGTCTGCCTAAAATTACCTGACAGAAGTAATCACAATAGCTTTGCTGAAATAGTTCTCTGGGCCTCTGGTGGTGGGAGAGAGAACGCCTGAAATACTCCCAGGATTTCCAGCTTGCCTCCCGGTGTGTGGGAATTCCTGTCACGTACAGGGGTGTCAGAGGTTTGTGTTCAAGGGGGGAGAAAAGGAACCCCATGACTGTCTCTAGCAGGGGCTTTCTTGTGCCTGATAGAGCTTTTTCAGGCTGGATTTAATTTTAGTTCTGTTGATGGGTCTGATGCTGGCTCTGCGCTGCACCGAGTCTTTCTTTAAGCATTACATGGAATTTCATGAATTGAGACAGACTTGAAAGGAGGATGCAGCTTCTTAGTTACTGAGCCCAGGGGAGCTGCATCTGTCAGCAATCAGTGCAAGTCGTTTTTTTTGTTTTGTTTTGTTTTTTTCCTACTTTGTGGTGTGAATGTTTCCTTTAAACTTTATTTAGAGGGATCAGTATGCATTCTCTGTGGTAAATAATTTTAAAATGTTCTGTAGGAATGTGTTTAGGACTGCTTGCACTTCCTTTCCTCCTTGTGCTGAAGTCACTTTAAATCCATCACCCCAGCCTGTAGAGTCGTCAGGCAGAAATCTTCCTGTGAAGGTAGATGAGTTGTTCCTGCATCAGTTTTGCTTGAGCATCCTGAAGACAGCCATGCAATAAGGTCTAGTAATGAAACCTGTTGGAATTTTAGAGGAGCACCTTGTCCCTTTGATCTTGCTAACGAGCAATGATTCAAGTGCTACAGATTGTAAAGGATCTGGTGTCGCCAGCAAGACGGAGAACAGATGCTGCTAAGAAAGGTAAGAGCAGCACTGGGATATGTTCAGTGTTCTGAGTAATTTGCTGTAAATCAGGAATATTTTGGAGTTTGGCTGTAGTTAAATTAAGTGTGTACTTGATACTTAAAGATGTTCTTTGTTGTGGCATGTACAGCTGCCATAATTTGGCTTAGAACTACATTAAGCCTAATGATTATCATTTTTGCAACTGCAGCTTTCCCAAAGAGAATCCCGGTGACGTTTATTATGCTGAAGATTGAGTTTGTCAGCATCTAAAACTGCTATTTTGTTCTAAAGATATTTTCCTTATTTTTTTGTGGTAAAAACATTTTTGTTGTCTAGAGAGCTCAGGTTGTGAAAATAGCAACTGTATTCTGTGTAATCCCATCAGAATAGTTTTTAGAGTCTTAATGCTCTAAATGAGAATAAGAGCAAAAATAGGCTTCTTTAGTGCTTATGGAAATGAGAGGCTGGAAGGACACAGCTGCACTGCTGGTTAGGTTTTACAATTAGATTATTTCTAGATTACAGCTAACTTCAAAATCCAAAATGCCTCTTGCAAGTGTACTAAATATTACTTGAAATACTCAATTATTGCTCAAAATTAGTTGGTGTTAAATGCTGTTCTTGTTTACTTCAGTGTGTTGAACACTGTTTTTTCTTTGCTGAAGTAGTGCCATCCTTTGTGATATCTGGCACTCCTATCTAAGTAGGAACTGATTAAACACTTCTTTCTTCTGTACTTTTACATCTTAATTATTAGCAACTGCTGAATATATGGTTTGCAGAGGAACTAAATAATTGTAGAGATATCTTAAAAATTTCATTCCTTTCTTACTAGAATTAATTTTCTAGGGCCACTTTATTTTGTATTGAATAGGTTATGAATAATTTAGGATCTACAGCATCCATGTCTGCCTGTTACTGTCATTGTTCTGTTCTGCCCCTATATGTGATGTGTGGCTAAAGGCAAGTTCCTTTATTTTAAATCACTCATCTAATAACATCAGGCTGCTCTGATTTTAAGGAGTCAGTTAATGAAACACCTCTGTAAGTAAATAAAATGAGTAAAGGTAGAACTGGGTTCAGCTGTTATCCTCTTATTCTGAAAAAAAAAAAAAGGCAAACTTCCTAATTACTTCCTAATTCCTGGGATTTCACAGTGATTGGTTGAACATCCCCCCCAACAGTTGTATAATTTCATTGCTGTGAATTATTCGACTTCAGTGCTTCGGTTTTTGATTTGTGCTTCCACTCCAGTAGTTCCAGAGAGGAATGAAGGGGCAGGAGTTCTTCTTGTCTGTTCTGCATGTAGCTCCCCAGTCAGGCAGGATTTTTGTAGAAGCACTGTAAGAACGGTTCAAAAAGATAAGTATTTTTGTAGTGTTTGATGTTACGTATAGGAACAGATGCAGTGGAATTGGAAGGGAAAGCCTTGGAAAAACATGAGGAAATGCTTGTTTTCTCAGTTGTAAATCTTCGAGTTTTTTTCTCTCCATTTGTTTTGCTCCCTTGTTAAAGACATTAATTTTGGGTCATTGTTAGGGCGGTATTCTCAAGCTGCTACTATCTGAGCTAATTAATGTTAGCTCTTACAGAACTTGGTAGTGCGTTTTGACAAGCAATATTAAGATCTTCACATTAAAAAAAAATTCCAAACATTCCAAAGAAAACATTTACAAAAGATGTAAAATGCTGACAGACTTCTGTGATAAATACTGTAATTTGAGTAGGCATTATTTTTTTTTTTCGCCTCACAGCATGCACCATTAGGCATCTGGTGTACGTGAAGGGCTGCACTCTGCAGAAATTACTCATTCTCATTATTGTTTTCTGTAAATGAAAAAATGTATTTGTAGGGGGAGAGTTGCTGGGAAGCCCACTGTGAATGCAAGGTGAATTCATTGAGACATGGGGGAAGATGTGTGGAGTGTTTACAAATATGCTTTCATATTAGTGTTAAACAGTGAGCATTTTAACTCCCACTTCTCAGGTACATCCTCTTCTTCCCCTTGGAAAAAATATTTGTCATTAGAATATAATGTATTGGGAGACAAATGCTGCAAAGGAGCACAATGTATTAATTGCATAATTAGTATGTAGTACCAAGTTTAAAACTTCTTTAAGACTGAATGTCCTAAGCATATAACTGTTTTTATATATAGTATATAAGGTTGTGGGGAAAAAGATTCCTCAGGCCTCCAGTTTTCCCAAGATTTATTTTCAGACTGAGACATAGAAACAGCGTTAACAGGCAAGAGAGTGTCTCTTCGCATCCATCATTCAACACCAGAAGCTTGTTATAAGGTCTGTGGTAAGCACAGCTACTATGGAGAAGAAAATTCAATTCCTGCAAAATGCAGTTTAAAAGAACCCCATTACTAACATTTCATGGATTGAAATGTGGATTTAATGGGATAATTGAGCAGCCTGCCAGAGTTGCGGAGTCTAATTTTGCTTTTTACAGGCCAGAGTTTGTTTTCATTGTGGCTGTGACCTCTGCCACTAGCTAAACTAAATTTAATTTTCTGTATCATAAGAGGGTGATAAATAGGTGGTTTACAGGACTAAATCCTGCAACGAGGTAGGCAGTGTGAGCGGGAGTATCAAACTCATCCCCAAGTGCAAGTCCTGTGGTTCTGGTTTTGTCTTCAGTCTTTGGCTGTTGAGGCTGAAAACAGAAAACCCTTCAGCAAACTTGGAGTCTTCCTTAGTCATATATGCAGTGAGCTAAACAGTCAGTTGGGGTTTATAATGTCTCACATTTGCATCCTGTTTTTTAATCCTGTGCTGTTTAAAAATTGAATTTTTTATACCTTTTTAAGGAAAAAAAAAGTCCTCTACTTGTCTTCCATAGTCTTCCAGTTGCAATGAAGCTGAGTGTGTAGAGCTTTTTTTGTCTGCTTTTTCTGGATTTAGTTTTTGGGAAAACCCAGACCCTTACCTTAGTTAGATAATAGCAGGTCAATTAAAAAATTGCCTCTAGTCCATTTTTTGTCAAAGAGGTTATACTTTACATATTCTATAAGTCTCATGGTGAGCATTAAGTTGTAAAGAAATTTTTAAGGGGTTGCCTTTATTATATTTCATAATACTTGAATTTCTTTTAGCGATTTATGAAACTGAAAGTCTATCTTTGGATAAAATTCTAACTCATGCCAGTATAAAATTATCTTCATAAGCATTCTAATTCAAAGCCAGACATTTCACAGGAGCTGAAACCTTTCTGAATTTTAAAAAATAGTTCAAATGTTACTTCTCCTAGAGAAATCCATGTAGAGTATAAACCTATTAATTATTTTCTTTTTTCCATCTCTAAAATCCTGGTTGAAATCCAAGTTGTTTAAAATTAATACAGAAGTATTCATGTTTACTTCTTTCCTCCCTCCTTCCTCTTACAGATGGTCACAGCAGAACTTAATTGGCAACATCACCTTGATGTTAGGATATAAAAAGAGATGTTGTATTAAAATACTTCTAGCAGATGGGACAACTAAATTGAAATCACAGAATTAAAAAGGGATGCAGTGTTTCAATGTGAGGGAAAGATGCCTGTGGAGATAACTTTGGTTTGATATTCTTTTATGGATTGCAAGAAGAGGTGCATGTTCGATCACTGCGGTATTTGGGTCTGTGAAGTGTGTGAACATTGGGCCAGCCAAGGATAACCATGTTTTAACACTCCAGCAATGCCTCAGGAACAGTAATTCCTCAGTAACTTGGGAAGTTGCTGCCTGGATTCACTGCAGTTGGTACAGTGGTAGAACCCTGAGTTTTGGACTTAGTCTTGCCAAGAAGTGGGCAGTCTGTTTTGGTTTATTTCTTTTGGCATGGACTAAATTCATTAGTTGCAAGATGGAGAAAATAAAATAAAGGCCCCAAATCAAGTAGCCATCGTGTTTTCTTGTTACCTTTGGTGATAGTAGAGGAAAGGTATAATCAAATCCCTTGAAGCAAATCGTGACATCAGAAACTCTCTTCAGTCTCTTAATTTTTCTGTTTGTTACAAGATCTTTGCACAGGAGGCTGAGAATTTTGCCTTTTATGGGAGGTTCCAGGATTACTTCAATTGCCTTTTCATTTTTTTTCATGTAATGCTGTTATCACCCAGGTTGAGAATTTTAACTGATAAAAACTGGATTAGAAGTAAAGGTTTTTCTAGACTATTCATGTATTCCTGTCCTCAAATTACTTTGTTTTTTTTATTAGTAGACTGGACAGAAGAGACAAGTTAATAAAAATTAACAAGTTCTTCAGTGAGGAATTTTTTTTTTATTGCCACTTAATGTGAGATTCTGCCCACAGAAGGCAAGAGAATGTATTGTAACCTGTATCTCCTCAGTACATTTACTTCAATTTAGCTTCAATTCATTGTTTACCGTGGTTCAGTGTCTACCAATGTGGCAGAATTTAACTGTATTTCAACAGGTTCTTCTGACGTTTATATTAAAGTTTCAGCTGTGGTTTCACAAATAATTAATGCCAGCAGAAATGATGACTCCTGCCTGGCTTCTGCTGCTCACTGTCTTCTCATGCCAGTTCAAATCCCCACAGAGCTTCACAAGCATTTGTTGTGTAGCCATGCAGTGATTTGGATTGGGAAACTGCACTTTTGGTTCTTGTTCAGTTCCCACGATCTTGATCTCCAGTTGCTGATGCAGTTCCACAAAGGTGCACGTCAGCTCCAAGGAGGAGCCAGCAGTGGGATGTGAGTGAATCCATGGGGACAACCTTCTTTCAATGGTGCTTAGTGGTGGTGGGAAGTGCTGCTGGGACTTCCTTCAGCAGGAGCGTGAGGAATTCACCTCAGGGTGATACAGACACGAGCAAGTAATAACAGAGTTGGATCATGGTGTAACTGGACACACAGTGTAGTGTGTTTACCTAAAATACTCTTCTTCTGTGACTGGCGTTCGTGCTCTCTCACTTTAAGTAGTAGTAACTTTCATGGGTATACATACATTGTGGCTTTTCTGTTGAATTTCTTATCCTGACATTTTATTGCCTTTTTACTTTATTTGAAGTTTTATTCTTCTCATTTGCATGATGGCAGCTGCAGTGATTAAGAAAGGTCGTGGTGCTGCCTTGCCATATGTAGCTGTTAATGACTTATCTTAGTGTCTGTTTATTTGGTTATTAGGTAGGTGGCATCATTTAACAAAGTACGTAGATACTGTATCTTGGGAATTGATCTGTGACATAACAAAATTAATACAGACAGCTTGAATTCATTTAGCTATAGAGGAACAACAGAAAAATTAAGTACTTCATGTTCTCTTTATGCAATAATGTTAGTCACCTGAAATGAGCCAGTTTATACGCAGGTAAGCACAGCAAATGCAACTCATCTCTGCTTTGTACCATGACTTGTTATTCCAATATGTCTTAGGTTTTAATGGGAAGGTGTGACCCTAAAGCCATGAGTTATTACCTGCGATATTCTCAATAACCCTGAAATACAATTTTAGCTTTCTTCTTTGTAGCACAGGGGAAATGTGGAAGCTTAACATAAAATATTCCTGTAAAAGTAGGCTTGAAAAAGAAGGAAGAGTAAAGGGCAATGCAGTTGTGTAACAGGGAAAAGCACAACAGGTTCACAGTTATGTTTCTGCTAGATGGGACAGAAGTTCAGTTTGGTATAAATCTGCACAGCTGTGTTGGCATCCATGAAGGTGGTTTGACTGCTGTGTGTGGTGTGGGATTTTGTGTGTGTGGTTTTTATTTCCTCTAAACACTCATGATAAAAAATCACTCCAAAAAAAATAAAACTTAGTTTAGGAGAATGTGTGTTCGTCCATAGCTAGAGAGTTCACAATTCTTGTCCTGTAGATGAAACAGCACATTTAAAAAAGCTACTAGAAGGGATTTTTTTTTCCCTGTTGTGTATTTGGTTTTTTTTTCTCCTGCTAGAATTGCTGGCTGTTGTACTACTTTTCAGTCCATCCAAGGACAGCGTAATGTAAAGTAGAAGTGATCTGCAAACCCTGGCCTGGTTTCACCACAGCAGGAGGAACCTGGCAGCTGGGTGGAAAGACCAGCAGAAAGCCAGGTGGTTTATTGGGTTCCTTGAAAGAAGAGAACAGTTAGGGATTATTTCAGGTTTTTGCTTGATGTTTGAGAAGGTTGATGGTTCCATGGTTTTGAGTGTGAGCTGGTAGGATGAATGTGTTTGGCTTTGTGTTTTCAGTGGTACTGCAGCTGAGACAAGGATTCTGATTTGCCGGAGGCATTTTCCCACTGTGTTTGCAGCAGAGCTGGATCTCAAGCCTGGACCTGGACATTGCAACAAGATGTGTGTGCTGTGCCTTTCCTTCTGTAGCAGTTCTTGTACTTCTGTCATTGTGTGAATTTTACAGCTGAGCCCAGACATTGTAGTTTTGGTTTGGAGACTTTTGACAAAAGGCTGTGAAGTACTGCCTGAAGGACCTAAAAAACCCCTAAACCTTGTTCTCTGTCTTGCATTTTCATAGTTTAGGCAAACATTTTTCTGATCTAGAGTTTGGTGAGATGGCAATTGTGCATATGCTGTTTTTAAGCATGTACAACATTTTTGTTCTTGTTGACCCTCAGAGTGTAATGCTGATGTTATTTGACACAACAAAGTATATTCCTTTTCTTGAAGAGAAACGTATGCCCTTGAGATGTGCACATTCAAGTAACGAGGGAATGTCTCACTTTTTTTTATGCCTTAAGTTGTTAAGTTTCCAGTATTTTATCCTTATGCTTATGAAACTTGGAATCTAATGTTAAATATGAATTCTAGTCTTCATGTTGGTTTGTGAAGTTGTGAAGCTTGTATAGAATTTATTTAATACAACTTGAAAAGGTGATGGTTTTGTTTGCTAAATTGCAGTAGATAGGATTAAGCAACAGTGTGGAGATAAATGCTAATTAGATTTGCCTGTTTGTTTTCAATAACTTAAAATGTGAATATTTCCAAGTGACAGGGTCTCAGCTGGACATTTTCTACAACAGATAATTATTGCAGTTGGATGGCTTAGACAGTGCTTTGGTGTATATGGGCATTTCACAACTTCCTTGGACATCTTAGTTGGTTTTTCCAAGTGTTTTTATCTTGTTAAGCTTCTAGATCTTTTGGTAGAGCTTGGAAGGAAAACATCCAGACTTCTCCAATCAGCTAACACAGCCAATTTTTTTAGTTAATCCTGTCTAACAGCAAATAAAAAGACTGGTTTCTCAGTGGATTAAATTCCTCTGTTTCTTTCCTCTGGTTGTAAGTCCAAGCAGTTTCTTCTAAAGGAAATTATCTATCAGCATTAGTATTAAACTATCCATAAAAATGTTAATTTGAACTGAATTTCCAGATCAAACAGAAAACTTAATTCATGTCAGTTAATTAAATTCGTGGTGGAAATGAGAAAATAAGTACACAGATGCCCAGGACTGCTGCTGTCTCTTTGCTAATAAAGCAGCTAACGAAGCATTTTTAGCTGTACCTGGAGGGGGCAGGTCCTTGGTGGGAATGATTTCCTCAAGGAACAAATCTCACTACCTTCTGCATCATGTCCCAGGTGATGCAGGGTTTTTTTCCTACTACTATTTTCTGTATTTTACATTGCAACATAAAGAAATAAAAGGAAAGAAATGTGCAGACACTTGACTGCAGAAACTTCTTTCCAGGAGAAGAGGCCAAACCCAGTGTCAGGGCTGTGGTGATGAGGGGGATAAAAGTCTTGGAAGCTGCCAGCCACGAGGGCTCCATGTGTGCCTGTGGGCTTTGGTGTCAAATGGGCCTGGGCTGACTGGTCACAGTTCCTGCAAAGACTTTTGGGGATTTTATACCTTTTAAGGCAGGTATGATCTTGATTCACACGGTTGAATCAACCACATGTCCTTGGGGAGTGCAAGTTGTGTGCAGTAGTTGATATTTCTCCCTGCCTTCCCATTGTGTGTGTGGTGGTTGGTTTTGTTGTTGGTTTGGTTTGGTTTTCCTTGTAAACAGTAATTTTTTTGTATGGCACTGTTGTGCTTTCAACACATCATCACAATCCAGATGCTCCATTCCTATGGCACTTTAGCAGTATAATGCAGATATTAATGAAGTGTAAGTGGGACTGGAATGCAAAATCTCGTTACTTCTTTATTATTACATGGCTATATAATTTAATTCATTATTGAAAAATGGGTTTCTATTTAAGAATCTAAAAATCAAATGTCTTTTTCTTAACATTCATGTTGTAGTGGCGTAAGTGATGGCTGCACCTTCCTCTCCTTGCAGCAGTGCAGGCACTGGTTACATCTGAATGTGCTCAAATGTACCCCTCTCTGCCCAGTGTTTTTCCAGAAACAAGTGGAAAGGCCTGTAAGCTGCGGGTAAATCAGGTTGCACAAGCATTCTGCATTTATTGGCTGGAAAATGTTTTTGTTCCCTGGAAACTGAAGGGGAAAATGGTTGTTGTTTTGATGAGATAAATTTCTTTTGAGATTTAGCTATTATACCAGGCAAGATGAATGTGTAAGCATTTGGAGGGGAACACGAGTGCGAATAGGCAAGTTTCACTGTATCTGATAGTCTACACTATGTGCTAGTTTTCCCCCCAAAATATTTTGGCTAAAGGCACTCTCTAAGCCATTTTTTACCTCCCATGAGTCAGGAGTATCTTGCTAAGTTTCAGGCTTGTTTTTAAGAAATAGATCCTTCAAAATTTTACTTAAAATAATTTTGGTTCAGTGATTCCTGTCACAGTTAGAATGGAAGTGCAGCTTTTGTTGTTAAACCTCATTTCTGAGCAGGAAATAGCAGTAGTCTGAAGGATTTGGTTATAGTACAGTCCACAGGTCTCAACTGGAATGTGAGAAGTTGCCTTGATCTGAGACTTCCTCTTGCTGATAGAAAAGGAAGTACTGTTTGTGCTAATGAAGGAACTTTGGTAACTTGAATATGCTGCGATCTTTCCTAGAGAAACATTTTCTGTTTCATTTAAAGTCATGTTGTTTGGATTAGTGGAACAATTCTTCATCATTTCCAAGTGCTGGGTGTTTCTGGGATGCTTCCCCAGTGTGCACTGTAATGCTGATCTCAGGCGTTGCACTTTGCTGTGTGGTGGATAAATGGCTGCACCGTTGCTCTCTGTCCTAATTTTCCTCCTTCCATAAAGAAAAAAACCTGACTAATCCTTTCCTTTTTCTGACGACAGCTGTACATTGAAAGGACTTTAACATGTTTTGAAAAATTTCCCCATCTATGCTGCAGCTGCATCAAGTCTTGAAGCCCCCGTGTCACGTCACTGGGTAAAAGAAAATGTTGTGTTGGCAGATTGTGATGTGGAGCACACGCTGCACAAATCAAAGATGCTCAGATCAATAATAATGTTTTTGTCAATTCTGTGCTGTGAATTAGTATCCTAGTTAGGTTTTTAAATATGTGGGATGAATGCTAGTCTGGAGCTTGCCAAATCTATAGATGAAAGAGAAAATAAGCTACACAGACTCCAATTCCCATTACTATTTAGTTTATAGGCGTTGGAATGACCTTCTAATCTGTGCAGTGATAATTGCCTGTTTTACATAATGTGTAAAGCTTCACAGAAGACTATTTGTAGTGATGGAACATGTATTAAAAATCATTGTCTGGAAACTAATAAGAATGTAAAGCCATTCTATAAATAGTGCAGATAAGCTGCAAAGGGAAGAATGAGCAAATACACTTACACAAATCAAAGGACAACTGCACTGGGGCCCAGGCTGTGCATTTCACATAGCTGTGGCAAAGAGCGTGGCACTGGAGGCAGAGATGGAGAGAGGAAAGCTGGGAGTTCAACATCCCTCTATGTTTTGGCAGTTTTTCCAGATCTAGGTTAATCCTTGGCCTTATTCTTTGGGCAGAACATAACTTGGAGGTAGGAGTGCGTCTTGCAGATAGTTGAACCTGGAAGGAATACAGTTTTGCGTATTTCCAAATCACTTTCCAGCCCAAACTGGAGAACAGTAAATAGAGATGATCTGGAGCTTTGCTCCAAAGCGCTCTTCCAATTTAGACTAAAATGCTGTTTATAGAATTGCATGGAACATCAGTTGTCTTTTACCCCAGATTTATGAACTTGACATTGGATATAATATCCTAAGGAGGCTTTTCTTGGAAATAAGTGGAATTTCTGGTAGGCTTGATGTTTCAGGGGCAGAAAGGGGATAACAAGATTATGCATGAATTTATTGAAGGCTGACATTTATGACTTGGGTTTGTGTATGCTCTGCCTCTTAAGTGCTAAATTAATGGGAATGTTTCTGCTTGGCCTCTGTATTGGGCTTCCATGGCAAGGTTCTGGTAGCTGGGGCTGCAGAGGGGTCTGTGTGAAAAGGGGCCAGGGGCTGTCCCCTGTGTTGGACACAGCCACATCCAACTTCTTCCAAAACAGACCCCTCCTTGGCCAAAGCTGAGCTCATCAGTGAAGCTGGTGACACCTCTGGGATAAGATATTTAGGAAAGGATAAAAACCACCATGCAGCACTTGTGAGAGACGAGAATGAGAAGAATGTGTGGGAATGAACTCTGCACACCCCAAGGTCAGTGAAGGAGGAGGTGCTCCAGGCATCAGAGCAGAGATTCCTTGGCAGCCTTGGGAGAAGACCATGGTGAGGTGAGGCAGCTGTGCTCCTGCAGAACGTGGAGGTCCATGGAGGGAGCAGAGAGCCAGCTGGAGCCCGTGGAGTCCCCCACAGTGAGCAGGTGGATGTGCCCTAAAGGGAACTGCAGCCTGTGGAGACCCCATGCAGGAGCAGGCTCCTGGCAGGAACTATGGCCCCTGGAGAGGAGCCCACACAGGAGCAGCTTTGCTGGCAGGAACAGCAGCTGGTGGGAAGGGACCACATTGGAACAGTGTGTGAAGGACTGTGTCCTGTGGGAGGGACCCCATGCTGGATCAGGGGAAGAGCGTGAGGAGGAAGGAGCAGCAAAGACCACGTGCTGTGGATTGACTGCAAGTCCCTTTCCTCATCCCCTCTGCACCACTTAGGGTGGGAAGAACATAGATGGATTGGGACCAAAGGAATGAAGTTGGGTAGAATGCTGTATTTCTCACCATCCTATACTATTTTTAGCTCCCAGTTTCCCGAGGCCAAGTCTGTTTTGCTCATGAGGGTAATTGGTGATCTCCCTGTCTATCTTGATCCTTGAGTTTTTCTCGTCCCCCTGTCCTCTTGAGCAGGAGTAAGAGCAGCTCAGTGGGTACCTGGCACCCAGCTGAGGATCAACCACTACAGCAACTCCAAGGATGTGGACCGACATAAACTTTGCAAGCTTCTTTTCCTGTGAATTCTCCCTGGTGCAAGTTCCCTTAAAGTGCTGGTGCTGGCAGTGGGAGTGAGTTTAGCAGTTTGCGTTTTCCCTTTGTGGGTTGCAGGGCACTCACATGATCCTGTTTACCAGCACTGGTCAGAGCAGTAACTTCCAGGAGAACTGGAGACAAAGAGCAATGACAAGCGCCGTAAATCCAATTCTGGATGTCTGAGTGATGTCCTCCTATGTTTTCCTTTATGCTCCCCTAATATACTAGTAGATAAAGTCTGCCTGTGCTAAAGAAATTAGAAATTTAATAAGCTGCTTAACATTTCCAACTAGTGATGTGTCTTAATTGGTTGTGAAACACAATTTATTGGTGTGCCAGTGGATTTTTTTAGGCAATTTTAGGTGGTGGTAGAATTACTAAAGTAATTGCTGCCATTAGGAAACCTCAACATATCTCTCTGGCATCCTGTCTATAGAAATGGCATGATATCAGAAGCTTGGAGAGGAGAGAATTGAATTAGGATTAATGGGAATACACTTGAATGTGAGGTGGTTGCAGGGGGCAGGGGGATGAGTGGGACACATTTATTTGATATATCTGAATCATTCCTGTTGCTGTAGAATTGTTATTTAAGCGTGATTTGGTTTGATGTGTGTTTATTTAACCAAACTGCCTTTCTAGGCAATTTCTGATTACTTTTTAATTTAAAACAACTTTTCTGCCTTATTTTGTATTTCTCATCTTCGACCTATTTTTGTCTGCCTTTTATCTGTCGTGCAGCTTTCATCAGTTGAGTTCACAGATTTCTGGTTAGCAGGAAAACAGTTGTTTCCAATTAAAATTAAAAATAAAAAAAATCTTACATCTTCATGTTTGGGAATAATTTAATATAAAGATGTTACTAAACTGCTATAACTTTAAAAACTATTTCAGTTCTTTTATTTTGAATGATTTTTCTTTTCCTCCACAGTTAAAAAAACTGCAGATGAGTTTGTTTCCCAACCTGGGAAGCAAAACTGGGAAACAAACTTCCTCATTTTGAGACAAATGTGAGAACTCCTTCAATAAAAATTTGGTCTAAATCCTTCAGTCTCATACCTGTTTGGTATTCTGTTTATATGAACTCTGGAGCTTGAACTTGAATTTCTGACAGATAAACAATATATCAGGGAACTGCCTGGGATTGGGGTAATAATGACATTCCAGTTTCACTGAGAAATACTTATTTCTGAGGCCTAAGAGTAAGAAATTTGCCTTTCTTGCCCTGAAGTGGCCATATAGTTGTGTCTGGCAGTCAGATCATCACAATAGCTTATAAATGTGACAGTGCCCTGTGTGTATGGGACCCTTAGTGGTTAACTTGGAGCTACCAAAAGGTACCTATGATGCTTTTAAAATTAAGCCACTTTAGACTCACCTTTATTTGTGTTCCTTTCATGCTGGTAATTTCCCCCGCAAGTCTCTGTTGTGTGATCTTTGGAGAATAGCTGTGCTTTTCTCTAGGTTTTATGGTGATTGTTTTTTTGTTTGGAAAGTTATAGTCCACTAGACCCTTTCCCACTAACTTGTGGCATAGCCTGTTCTCTGATTTCTTCTATTTCTTTGTCTTCCTAAGCATGTGCAGTTGTTTTGCATGCCTGTTTTGCCACTGCGACTTTTCCCTTAGACTTTTGATCTTCTGAAATTTTTTTCCATTTCAGCACTTTTTGTGTGTGCGGAGAGACAAAAAATACTGCTGAACTAATGTACGGGTGCAAGGCAGTGGGAAAACTGGTACTCAAATCTGATAGAATTAGTTCTATATCAAGATAGTAAAAACTTACAGCTGCTCAATAACTTTTTCATTTATTTCATGTTTGGGTTTCTTACTTGTGGTTTTGTGCATTAAAATACTTATGGTGGAAGATAGTTATAAAATCTCTTTCTGTTGGCTTGAAGTCCCTTATTCCTCACTGATGATGACCCCTGCATGTTTTAACTTGACAGCTGCTTATACTCTGGCAGTTTTGTACATCATCCTCTTCAAATGTCATTCCTTAAATAAAATATCACACTTCCCCCTCATCTACCCCCCCCTGCTTTCTGTATCCTCTTTTCATATTGTGTGTGTGTGTACTGTCATTATGTATGACTAGTAAATTCTCTTCTTTTCTAGTGCCAGGAGGTGTTACAGTACCAGAAAACAATTGCACAGGTCACTGCCCTGGCAGGGTGTTGAGTGTCAGGGTAAAGGTTGCAGTGTCTGAGCTGAGCCACAGCTGGGGCTGTACTTGGAGTTCTGTACCTGAAGTTCAGACTGAGCATTAGAGCCCCTACCTGCATCCACAGCACCAGAACAGGTTTGGACCACTCAGGCAGTAGCAGCCTTTCATTACATTCCCACCAAAGATTTTTGGTTCAGTAAAATCCGATTAGCTGAGTTGCAAATTCATGTATTTGTCTTGTGCCTGCACTTAAAATCCTGTGTGTTTATCTGTAAAGAGTGGCTTAGTCTGTGCTACAGGGGGTGATTCAGTGCAGCACTATCTCGGCTCAACAGCACCTGGAGAACAAGGGCTGTTTGTGATGGTGTTTTAATCGAGAGAGAACTTCCCCAGGCCGGGAGGCTGACTTACAGCTCAGAGAAACCTGTCAATACTCTGAGGTGGCCTGAATGTTACCCTGGGATTAGATTGTGCCTCAGGTACAAAGTACTCTGTTGCTTTTCTCTTTTTACACTTTTATGGCACACTTTATCACAATAATGTGAACTGTTTGTTCCTGTTGTCAATTTTTAGGTTTCATGTGCTCTTCCCAAACAGTGGGTGTTGGCAAATAGGCTGTGTGAGTAATTTTATAGTGGTCAGTGGTTACACCCCTGGATTTTCATATGCCAGGGTAGAAAGTGAGGTGGGGAAGGAGAAAACCATTGAGCAGAATTCTGGAGAAAGGACATTAAAGTTTGCATTGATGACTAACACACTCCAAAAGCTGTTGTCTTTAGTATGGATTATAGTAAAAATTACAGTGGAAAATTATTTTTCTCCCAGCCTTAAGGGAGGCTGAGTTATTTGTAAATTCTCACAAGAATTTGCTTTTGTAAAATTGTTTGTTGTTAAACTAACCAGTTTCAGAAAACTAAAGCAGGAGAAATATTTGATAATTTTCACTCACATTCAGACTTCTGCGTTGGCAGATGACAACTGTACTGCTGAAGGAGGGGGAGCTGATGAAAGGCTTTTCATCAAGTTTGAAGCCCCTGGAGTAAAAACTCCTAATCCTTCCAAAATGCCACAGCTGAAGCAACATTTGTTATGTTCATCCTCTCCATTTCCTATGCTATCGCTAGACCTTTTGGGAATACCTTTGCAGAGATGACACCTTGGTTTTCCTGCATTACAATTCCTTGTTTCAAGGAGATGCTTTGGCTTTATAGTAAAGTCAGAAATACAAAGCTGGGATTTTAATGTGTACTGAAGAAATGTCTTCAGCGGTAAGGGGACCACAGTTCATAACCAAGATGTGTTTTCCTCTCTCAGATAATGTTGGGTTTAACTTCACAGATGAAAATTTCAGGCTTGAATTTGCTGAACTTTCATGTGAAGTCGATGAACTTCAGAATGAGTGCTACACCTCGGGGGAAGGTTTCCTGTCTGACACTGTTTCTATGTCCAAGACAAAAGGAGGTTTTAAAGCAGTTTAGGCATACTAAGCTGTGCCCTACAGGTTCCCTACCTGCAGCTGCTGGGTGTAGTTCGAGCTCAAAGCTATTCTCTTGTGAAGAGGCGAGTTCTGCTGTTTGGTTGATGCCTGGCTCACCGGTCAGCCCTGTCGCTCCTGGTCTGTCCAGGCTGCACAAATGAGAACTTGAACCCTCCCCAGAGTGCCGAATATCCGACTTGCTTATGTCCAGGCGGTGGCTGGGTCTGTGTGTGTCTCGGCTGGGGCTTCCCCGAGCACAGACAGCTGCTGCCCCGAGCTCTGATGGAGAGGATGGCTGCTGCCTGCCCTTGGGAGGGCTCTGCAGTGAGCCTGCCTTTCCCAGGATACACGGAGCTGTCTGCCAGATACAGCTCCACAGGCTCAGCCAGGCTTTGACTCCTCCTGTGGATTTTGATTCTGTAAGGGATATGAAATCTGCAGAGGTTGAGAGCGATGTTGTTTGAATTAAATAGGTTGTTAGGGTGGACTGAAATCTGTAAAAGGATTTGTTTATGTATTATCCTAGAGCTGATCCTTGTAATTTGGAATAGGTGTTGCCAAAGTACTGCGTCAGTGTTTGCATTAGATGAAGTAGACATTTTCTGTATACAGAGTTCGAAACTGCTTTTTAGCTATTTCAGGTAGATTTTCTGCTGAGATATGAGAGTCTGTGGCAGATTTTTCTGGGTTATGGGTGGTTTGATTTTGTTTGGTTTTTTTTACTTAAACAGAGTGTAGTGGTTACAAAGTGGATCTTCATTAGTAGGTTCAGTGCGTTATTGACTTCAGCATTAACAAATAAATGGATTTTTTTGCTTGATGTCTGTGCACGAGGCTTAGACTAGAATTAACCTCATTGTCTTGCAACAGAAAACTTGTTAAGGTGTTTGCAGCGTGTTTGTAGCTCTTCATTTTGCATCAGTACTAAATATAAAAGTACTGATTTTGAGAGAAGTAGGATTGAAAACTTGATAGTGGGTTTGTGTTACTGACATACCTCAGTGTTTATCTTCTGCTAAACCATTAAAAAAAAAAAGTTCTAGTGATACGTCTGCTAATGCACTGATTACTAAAATAATTGTTTCCGTGCACCAGCAGAATAAATTAATAATTGTTGTCTTAAGTGAACACAGGATATTAGTAAAACATTTTCAGAGTATCCAAAGAGGGAGCCAAATGGTACCTCTTCTCCCTGCAATCTCTTACTTGAAGGAGACTTACAACCTCTTTGGAACATTCTGTTCTGATCAACCTGTGTTATCTTTTAAAATCAACTGTGCAAACAACTGCCTTTTAATTTTGGTTTTGTGGTTCTGTATTACGTCAGCTTCGTGCCTGCTCTCAGTGGCAGTGGCATCTCATTGTCTGTGCTTAAATGCCAGACTGTCCTAAAGTGTAGGAATTGATTAAATCTAAAAACTAATTTGATGTTACATTTTGCAAAAACTGATTGAAATAAAGATGGTGGGTATAACCTAGGCAGAAGGTTTTTGTTACTGGTGGAGTGTTCTGTGGGTAAACAGCAACAAATTTGGAGGGATTGATTTTTTTTTCCCCTTCTGTTTAGATTGTTCTAACCAAACTCTGAAGTTGTTTTATACTGATAAAGGTTTTAGCTGATGCAAACTATATGAACGCATACAAGTTAGTCCTGATATTGCTAATTACCAGTGCAAATGTAACCTGATTGGGCTTTGGTGGATGCAGCGTTGGGACTTAGTGCAGCCCCTCTGCTGTTTCCCTTTGGCCTGAGGCTGGGACCCAGACACAGGACGGCCTTGGAGGCCCTAATTCCTGCTTGGCAAGGGAAATGCCACAGCTGTTTACTTTGTTTTGTTTACTGGCCCTCAATCAGTGAAACCAAAACCAACAGAATCTTCTTTTCTATCACCGACTTCCTTTTCTCATCGCAAGGATGAAGAAACTTCCCCAGTTTGTGCTGCTGCTCAACAAACTTGTTTACCCTTCATCTGGTTGTCTCTTACTCCTCCAGCCCTTTCTATAATTACTTAATAAACATAAAAAACATGGATCTAGTGCATGGATGGCACTTAAGATGATGTCAAATGTTCAGAGGGGATTTCAGTATTTTTCCCCTTTCTCAAATGTCTTTTTGTTAATTAAGTCAGTGACAGATATTATAAGTAGCTGATTGCTCAGTTTTTTTTCAGAGCAGCTCCATGCTGTGTAGACATGACTGATACTACAAGCAGGCAGGTATCTAAATTTGCCTTGATGTATTTCTGTGGACTTAGTGAAACTTATCCTAGTCACCAAGAGAAGGTTTAGTGTCATGGGAGCTTCTTGGTGCCATTCAGACTTTTCACAGCATTCGCTTAGAGGATCCTGTTTGTACTTAGGGTATTACTGCAGTTAAAATGTTCATCTGCTCGAAGATGAATAGCACGGAGACAGTCATTGAAGAAAGCTGAACAGAGCTGTGATGTGTAACTCAGTATTTTTGTGTGAAATACTTTAAATATGTTAAGATTATAATTACAGTTGAATAGAGAAGGGTCTTGCAGCTCCTCTGACTGGTGCTGTGACTTCTGATGGTTCCTCCAGTGCATCCCAGTGGTAGATGGAGGGATGCCTGAGATCCACACTTTATGGAATGGATCATCACAGCCTGTCCAGCAGCCTCTAGTAACTGCTGTACCATGTTTGCTGGAATAAAGCAAGAAATGCTTTTTCATCCTGCCAGAATTTTAGCAATATTTAAGATTTTATTTTTCATGTTGTTTGCTGAGCTGAAACCAAGCTTAAAGCATGAAAATAGGCAGAGCAGGGATGCTCAAGTTGAAATGTGGACAGAGGCTGCAAGCTGGTTTCCTCTAGCTTTTGGGGAAGGACCAGTTCCTGTGCACTTGATGCTGCCTCTTCCAGGAGAAGGCAGATATTTCAGACTGGTAGTACATGTGCAGCTGGGGAGTAAAAGCTGGTGCTATCAGTGACTGCTCATCTGCTGCTTGTTTGGAAACGCTTCCTTTTCTGTCTCACGGAAGGGCCAGTGAGGTTTGGGCAGGGTCTTTAACAGCGACAGCGTGGGCGCAGCGTTGGGTAATCGCCGAGCAAGTTGTGGGGAGCTGCTGCTTCTCCATGATGTTGCTCAAGCTCTACTCCTGCCCCCTGGAGTCAATGCTGGTGTTTTTCTGAGCTGGCTTGGAGCTCTTCGGTCTTATTAACTGGCAGAAGAGCATCTATTACGAAAACAAACCCTCTTTTTCTTCCTGTTGTAATCAGTTAAATTGGCTGTGTAATTAAATGATGAGCTGGACTGTGGGTATGTCAGTGTATTCAAAGATTGGCTGTGTAGAGGAGCAAGCCTCTTTATTCTAGCCAGTAAAATGATACCAATGGAGATGAAATTTTGTCAAGTAAGGGAACTTTTCTAACTTCTCTAGCCTTAGAAAAGAAACAAAACAGTTTCCTCAATAATGAAGACCCCCCTTTTAAAAACTTCTTCCAGAGCCTGTATGAGCATTGTTTTGGTAATGCTTTAAGACTTCACATCATTAATGCTGAATTTTATAATTATTGTTTGCTTCATTAATTTTGACTAATGCTGAGATAAAAATGATTAATCGGGAGACTTAACATAATTAGTGCAGTGTGGAAACTGACTACTTAAATATGAGTCTGTTAACGTGGGAAGCATAGCTCTTGTTATGAAATGTTCTGCTTTGTGTCAGGATCTAAAATATTAGAACCATTTTACTCTTTAAATTGCTACTGCAAATCTTAGTGCTGTGGAAACATTCACATTCTACCACTAATGAAGATGTTCAAAGCAGGAAATCTGAAATTATGTCTGAAATAATGTCAAAATTTCAGAGAATTTTTCTAATGTTCTTTTGATTTATGTTGCTGGGAAAAAAATTATTTTTGCATGTCATCCTGATGTATGGCATTGGGAAAACGATGAGGAAATTTATTGCAGGGAATGGTTACATTCAATCTTGCTGAAAGATTGTTTTGCCTGTATATTTAGTAGCCTGTCACGGTTAAAAGAAGTATGAGCAGCATCACTTTTCAAAAGCCTCTGGGAACTGCAGACATAATATACTTTTAGAGTACAAGGGATCAAAAAAATAGTATTTTCAGCTAAATTTACTTATTAAGTCATAACCAGTACCTGAAAAGGTGGTGATCTGAAAGGATGACTTCACTTATATTAGGTTGAAGGTAAAATTCCTGTAATGCTTCTGCTTTTTTACCTGTCAATACTGCTTCTGAGGTCAACTGTCTGATCTTACCATGTAACACAGCAGCTGATTTGCAGCATATTTTATTAAGACATTAATTATAAAGACTAGTGCCGGGAAAGGTCATGGATTTCAGGGGCAGTGTGGGAGTAATACTCATGGGCTGTAGATGGAACAGATTATATGTTACAGCGCGATCAGTTTTAGCCACAGCAGGAGTTCCAGGAAATTTAATCTTTGGTGGAAGACCATAAAATGATTTCCATGTAGCAAGAAAGCTCCTGTGTTTTTCCACGAAGGCTGTGCCTTTGTGGTTCTGTTGCTGCTGGGTTATAAACCAAGGCTGGCTGTGTCTCCTGGGACAGGGGAAAGCAGATCTGCTCCCATCACCACTGGAACTGTTTGGAGGGCTGGCATTACTGAAGTCACCACGGTGATTGCATCTCCTGAAAGACGGAGTGTGTAGGTGAGCAACCACTTCATGGTGGCCATAATGCTGCTCTTTCATAGCAGCGAGGATGGAGAAAAACAGTAATGAACTAATGAAAGGGCCACATGCCAACTACACCCTTGGGAAGAGGGGAACAAAGGATGACTTAAGCTTAGACATAAGACAGGAGGGAGTTGTTGCACAAGTCAGACCAGTCTTTAATACTGGCAAGCTCTAAATTATACCCAGCCTGAGTTCTTACATTTAAGTCTATGAAGAGCTGCCATGAATGTTCTGGGTTGTGTTGACAGAGTGCTGGGCAGGAGCTGTGTTGTGTATTGTTTTTTTGCTCCTTTTCTTTCAAGAAAGGAGCATTGTTCAAAACCAGGCTTACTCTTTTCAATGTAGCTTGTTGCAAATTGGCAATTATGGTTCTTCTGCCTTTGCAACTGATTATGTTAACCTTCAGCAAATTAATTATCATCTGGCTCGTGACTGCACACACAACACTTTCATAAAGTGGAATTATGGCAGAACTCTGCCAGATCTTGTCACTCCACTTTGTAACCTGTGTGGTAACATTCGTAAGGCTCAATAGTGAGGTGATGACATGAGCATTCCAACTGCAGCTTCCAGCCTGTTTTAGGCAGAGATGATTTTATTTATGTGAAACACATAGAAAAACAAATTGCAAATTAGGACTAAGTAAACAGCCAAGTTGTATTTTATTAGATGATGTTCTCTTTCTGGTTTTTTTGTGGTTTATTCTGAGTTTTGTTCTTTCAGTGCTCTAGTAACTAACACATATCAGTAAGGCTCTGTTACTAAAAATAAAGCGATAGACATATTGCACTAACTGATTAATATTGGTAGGATTCCTCTAAGTTCTTCAGTCAATTGCTGCTTAAAAGCAACATAGTTTGGGTAGTTGATTTGAATTCTCTGCAATATATAGACTACTAAATTGTCATTTTGTGTTTTGACAGAGGTTTCTCCTGTGGAATATTGCTTACCAGGGCTGCCCTGGTTTCCCTTCTCTTGCTTTGAGGCCTTTGGGGATCACTTTAAAATTGCTTTAAGAGAGTTTTCAGTTGCAGTTTATTCTACTAATTTAGAAAGTGACCATTTTCCACTGATGGCTGTGCAGTGTCTCATAGGGGATGTTGCAAACTGCAAGTATTCTGCTATAGTGAAACTCAGCTTTTCATTAAGGTGAGAGTGCAACCATCTTCAGGAGGGTTAAATCTTTATCTTCTTATCTTTCACTCGTTATTCCTCATGCTGTAAAACTGCAGTAGGGTCCACTCTGAAGAAATGCTGATGAGGGTGGGGAGGGTGTATGTGGGAATAGGTTTTTTGGTGCAGAGCATAGTGCAACATACTGATTTTACAAACATCTTTACAGTTTACCTTTTTTTTTCTTTTCCCTTTGGAATAGAGAAAAATTTCAGTTAAGCCAAAGTCTTTGCTCTTTCAAGTCTGCTTGAAAACACCTACAAAAATAATCATGCTAAACTTGAGAAATAGAAGGATCAGTATATACAGCTCTAGTATACCTAGAATATGTGTGTGTGTATATATATATGTAGCAGTAATATGGCTTATTGCTGCTTGGGGGTGGTGTGTAATAGAAGAGCACCAGTGGTGTTAAAAAGCAAGTTGTTTCTGTAAGAGAGTTAACTTGGAACAGGTGCTTGTTGTGTGAGAGTTATTTTCATCCTCATCTCAAATACACTCTCAGGTGAAAAGCCAGAAAGTTGGTTTCACAAAACCAGTTGAGTAGTTCTGTCATGAGCAAAGTGGAAGATGACTTTGGTATAGCAGGAGGACTCCTGCTGGGTGCATATAGATGTCAGCAGTAAGAAAGGGCTGCCTTTGTGGGAAATGTGCCTGGTGTTGGATATGGCAGTGGCTTAGTCTAAACTCATACTAAGAGCAGAGACTAAACTATCGACACCTGGGTTTGGGTCGGATCCATGAGCAGTAATCAGTGGTAAAGACAAAGGAGCTGCTGCATTTCCAGGCTCGGTGCTCAGCCAGGCGATATGGGGAGGAAGGTTAAAACAATTGAAGGAACTACATTTTTTTTCAGTCTCTGGGGAAAAAAGAATAGTCTGACACACTTGATCAGATCTCTCTCATGTTCCTGGCATTTTAACACTTCTCAGAGCACAAGAAAACCACAGAATGGGTAAGGCTGGAAATGGCCTCTGGAGGTCATCTGCTCCAACCCACTGCTCATGCAGAGCCACACAGAGCTGGTCTCACAGGACCACATCCAGATGGATTGTGAACATCTCCAAGGATGGAGACTCCACAGCATCCCAGTGAATCATCTTTCAGTTGGCTTCACAAAGAGCTGGAAGTCTGTCTAAGTCTTCCAAGCCAGGTCTGGTAGCGTCTGTTCCCTGAGTTGCTTAGGTTAAGAAATGGAATTGGATGGCCCCTGGCTGCAGGTGTCAAATACCAGCTGACTGTTGGTGTGGGAGAGATGTGTGGGGGCTAAAGTCTGTGCAGGACAATGGTTTCATGTGTCTGTCCTGCAACATTTGTCACAGAGATCTGTTTTTCAGGTTTTGAAGATGCAGGTGAATTCCACCGATTTTTAAATCTTGAATTTTTGTTCTTTTATCAACAAAAATGTTTTTGTAACTTCTGCCCTCCTAGGTATTTCAGGTCCCCAAGATATTCTGAACAACAAAGGAGTTTTGAGCAGAAAGTATGTCAAATCTCCATTGTGCCCGTAGGGAATGCCAAACAGTTACAGAAATCGAAACTGTACTTTATTCAGTTTCATGGTTTCTTAAGTAATAAGCCAGAAATAGGGTACTTCAAGCCCCATTTCTAGTAAGTCCTTTCTATAAGATGCTTTTTCTGCAGCACTGGGTAAATACCAGTAAGAATTCTTACCCGGGAGTGTAAGAGTGATGTGTCACAGGAGCCATGGACTCTGAGGCTATTTGTTCAAATCCCTTTGTTTATTATGAGCTGGAATGCGGGGCTGTGGGCTGGGGTGGGGAACACCAGTGTGGTGCCTGCCTGACACTGCCATTAACAAATGACAGCTTTGTTTGAGGATCTGCAGCTCATGGAGCTGTGGAGGGGCCGTGTCTGGAAAAAGGAGCACGTCAAGTGGCTCAGTTGTGTGGAGCAAATGCTGCAAGTGGAGGAGGAGAACTTTCCCCCAGTCATTTTTGATAAACTGATTTTGAATATGGTCTAGAAACAAACAGGTTTACTTCATGAAGACTAAAACAGAGCTCTACAAGGACTGGGAAGAAAATGACAATCTAAAGACTGGTAAAATGCTGTTTTATGTACTGGTCTTAAATGCATTAAATTGTGCTGTTTTACTTCTCATTTCAAATTAGTAATAACTGAGTTTTAAATAATACTACTAAAATAACCATGTTTAATGGTGGAAGAAATGTAACTCATTTCTGAGTAAGTGTTGCTATGTAAATGGATGACTTTTCTAACTAACTAGTTCACTTTATATTAAAAGTTCTCTCTTTTAAAAGCTCTCTCTGCGTGAAGAGAAAAAACGTATATCAATGCTTAATCCCTTTTGTTTAGAGCAGGTTTAATATCTGTGTGCAGGTATTTACCAAGATTTTTGCTTTTGAACATCGTGTACCCACAACAAAATACTATACAGTGTACGTCATGGCTTTTATTTCATTGTTTATGGGAATGGACTGGAAGAAAAATAAACAGGCTGAGTATTTAAGGGACTTTCTGATATGACCAGAGACTTTGTTTACTGCTCTGATATATGCTTTGAATGTGTAGATGTGTAGCAGCTGGTGGTAGTGCCTGCAGACAGGAATTTGTGCCAGTGCAGCTCTTTGTGCACTGGAATGTGTAATGTGCAAACAAGCAAGAATTTGAATAAAGTAATGGAAAACAAATTAGCATGTTTCAAGTCTTTTGGGCTTTTCAGAGTGCTCTGCAGTTGAAGAGAGAGTGATGGTAGGTCAAAGAACAAAAGAGGGAGAAATCTCTTTTCAGGATCTGTGATAAGATTGCATGGGATGCTGTTAGTACATTGGCTTCACCCACATGGAAAGAGCATCGCTTTTGGGGGTGCTAGTCCACAGCAGCTGACCAGGAGCCAGTGTGTGCCCAAGTGGCCAAGAAGGCCCAGTGGCATCCTGGCCTGTACCAGCAGTAGTGTGGTCAGCAGGACCAGGGCAGTGACCACCTCCCTGTACTTGGGCCTGGTGAGGCCACACCTCAAATCCTCGGTTCAGTTTTGTGTCCCTCACTCCAACAAAGACATTGAGATGCTGGATTGTGTCCGGGGAAAGATCTGAAGCACAAGTCTGATGAGGAGCAGCTGAGAAGGCTGGAGGGGCTCAGCCTGGAGGAGGCTCAGGGGGGACCTTCTCTCTCTTTTACAACTCCCTGACATGAGGTTGTAGCCAGGTACAGGTCAGTCTCTTCTCTCAGGTAAAAAGTGACAGGGCAAGATGAAATGACCTCAGGTTGCATCATGGGGGGGTTTAAGTTGGATGTTAGGAAAAATTTCTTCAGAGAAAGGGTGGTCAAACCCTGGAACAGGCTGCCCAGGGCATTGGTAAAGCCACATGCCTGGAGGGATTTAAAGATGTGTAGATGTGGCACTTGGGAACATGGTTTAGTGGTGGGCTTGGCAGTGCTGGGTTAGTGGTTGGGCTCATTGATCTTAGAAGTCTTTTTCCAACCTAAACAAATCTATGATTTTTCTTAAATTTATGGCACATGTGTAAGAGGTAACTTTTCCTGCTGCTGATGCACAAACACTGCAGTTCACCTTGTACCTTCTGCTCCTTCAATACATGTAAGGAACTCGCTGAGGCTCTGGTGGAACTCACTTTGTGCTACCTTGATGAAGGAGTTAGTGCTGGCTGTTGTGACCTTTTCCAGAAGAGGTACTTGTCAAGCCATTTTTTAGGTTGTTTCAGAGAGAGTATCAGTACTGAGTTGGAGTAACCCCAAAGACCATTCCTGTAAGTTGTGTGATTGCTTTTGCGGTGACTAGAGATGTGTGTGCTCAGTGGATTGCACATGGAGATCACTTGGAAAAAAGCTGTGCCTTACTGTTTTGCAGTTCTGTAGCTGGACAGGATTGGAATCCATGCAGAATTAGGCAGAGTTCAAACTACAGGTGGTTAGTACATCTTGCAGAGCAGCAGCTTTTCTTGTGGGAAAGACCAGTGTTTTACTGTCTTCTGGCCCTTCCTCCCTGGGCAGCAGCAGCTCAATCTTGTCAGGCTGTGATGAAACCCAGGTGTAGCTGTGGGCTCTTTGTCTAAGTCACCGCTGCCCTGGAGCACCTGAGCTGCTGTCACAGGCTGTTCAGCTCCTCCTTGGCTGCTGGAAACACAAGGGACAGTGCTGCCAGTTACCCCTTCCTTATTCTGGAAAACTGACTTTCTGCAGGGACTACAAGCAAAATCCTGTCTTTATCTTGTGGATTTAAATGAAATACAAAAATACATTATTGCCAAACTTCTTTTTTCCTTTCTTAACCTTCTTCCCTATGCCACAATAAAAAACCAGTATTTTAAGTGCATTACAGGGGGACCTTGGATCAGGGTTCCCTGGTGTCTGTAGATGTCTACATCCACAGCTACCGTTCCTCTCTGTGGAACAGAAGGGAGATGATGGCACGAAGGCAAGAGTAAGACAGGATTGTTTCTTTTTTTTGCAGTTCCATCAGGTCTGTCAAACTGTAACTCTGTTTCTTGCACACATCCATATCCTTGAGGAGGTTTACTAATAGTCAGAATTTAATTTTTGCATGTATTTGTAGCCCACAACCTTGTTTTTTTACCTTACTAGTGTTTATTTTGACTTGGATCTGTTGTTTTACTGTTAGATACGTCACTTACGGTACTTGTCTGTTCCAGTTAGTCTTGTGTTCACTATAGAGCATAAAGTTACATATTTTTGTTTGCATTATGTCTACTAATATTATTAACTCCTTGCATAAATTTACAGCATTTGCCTTTCTTCCCATAGCATTGGAAGAATATAGAATTCTGGAAGAGCTGTTTTCCCCAAAATTTCTCACAAGTTTCAAGAAACTTAAAATTGCAGCTGCTCAGTAGGAACTGGGAGTTCCCAGTTAGTTTTTCAGTTTGTAAATAGCCTGTTTATTAATAATAGGTTTTAGGAATTTGTTTTAATTTAGCATTTTTTTTTCCATTTTTTATATCAATTGACAGAACTGGACAGTGTTTTTGAATTTTTTAAAATCTTCAGCTTTTAAAAATGTGGAGATTGATTTTAAATGAGATTGTGATCCACACAGAGACCATCTAATAGTGAATAGCAGGATAACACCCACAATTCATCTGTAAATTTGTTCCTATGAAATAATGCTGGCATCTCCAGGTCACTTACTTCCTCTCAGAAAAGAATTACTAGAGACTAATGAGGATTGTGTCCTTGTGTAGCACTGGGTTAATTTTTAGCCTGTGCCACTTCTATACCATCACCACTTTCTCTTCCTGAAGAAATTGTCTTTTTCAATTCTTTGATAATTGGTGAGGTCAGGAGAGACTCTTATTAGAGTGACAAAGGAGGAAAGCTGGTGCTGATACTGGAAGTGCTTTCACTTTGTAGGGAGGTGGCTAATTCAGCAGGCCTGACTTCTGAGCAGTTTCAAGTCAGGGAATTGCAAAATAAAACCACTTCTAATGCCATCCTTCAGTATCCTTTTGGAAGTTTGTATCTGGCAGTTTACGAGTCATCTCAGCAGCACGGACTAGTGAAACAGTCTGGTTTCCAAGGGTAGCAGAGAAGCACCATCTGGCTGTGGTGTCAGTCCTTCTTCAGGTCATGGCAGATTGGAGTTTTCTGTTTGATTTTGTGTTTCTAATGATGCTTCAGTTCCTTTGCCTGCTTCTTTCAGAACTTGCACAGTTTGTAGTATTTGTAAATATAACAAATAGGTCAGCGTGTCAGAGTGAGGAGGGGAAGATACTCTCTAATGGGGAGTGGTACGGGTATCAGGCAAACAGGTCAGAAAATTTTATTCCTGACCTTTCTTTCTAGGATTTGCCTTTTCAAGAGCTTCCTGTGTGCTATCTCCCTTTTTACAAGGAGGCACATGGAAAAGACAAGGAGAAGTGGGTACAAATGACTCCTGAGGAGATTTAGGACATATGGAAACCTTTTCACAATGAGAACAGCCCGCTATGGAATGATCTCCCCAGGGAAGTGGTGAATTCCCCAACATTGGACACTTGTAAGATTCAGCTGAACAGGGTGCTGGGCCATCTTGTCCAGGCTGTGCTTTTGCCAGGAAAACTTGGACCAGAGGATTGTTAAGGTCTCTTCCAACCCGGCCTTCTATGATTGCTGCTGGGCTGCTGCTTGTACCTTGTAAGCCTGACTGATTTCTGGGGGGACTTAAACATGCTGTTTAGGTTGCCATCATTGGCAGATTTTATATTCTTGCCACTGATAATATATTTCCTCAGTTTTGAGTTCAAATCAGTTTTCCATACTAGTTAATTGACTATATATTAATGTCAACCTCATCTGAGATTGCACTGTTTCCTGTATAATGTGGTGTTGATCATCTGTCATGCTAACTTTTAATTAGAAGATTTAATCATACTTGTGTCGCATGTTTAGCTGCTTTCACTGAGATAACACTTACTGAATAAAACTGATAAGACTTTAGAATACCAGTTACTTGTCTTCAATTCCATAGTGATGTATTTTTGTCCCTAGGAGGGTATTTCACAATGAATTTCCCTTGTTCCCATATTTAGATTTTACTTTATCAGGAATCATGGTGTAATTTCTAACTTGTAGATACTTAAATATTTCCTCTTATGAGAAAAATTGTGTTTAATGAGAAAAATTGTGTTTAATGCTTATCTCCCAAAATATAACCTCTTGTCCCCATCTCAAACTGTTTTCTGGGTTTTCGGAATGGATAGATTAATGAAACATTGAACTATCTCAGTGCAGCTGGAAGGTTAAGATGATTCTGGCAGAAAGCGAAGAGGATTACTTTAAAGGCAATGAATATGATAATTTCCACACTAAATGTAATTGAATTGTCATGAGACACAGAACATGCTAAACTTTGATTCGCACGTTATTTATGCAGAGGAAGGGAAGGGAAGCCATGGCCATGTTTTCAGCATAAACTGGGAACTTGGTTTCTGGTGCAAATACTGTTTTACATTCTTTTAAACAGAGATTTAAACTTTGTTTTGAATTATGCCACTTATTCCATTTGGGTTGTTGGAGAGCTGTGCACGTCCTTTTGGGTACATTCTATAATAAAGTTATAATCTATTTTTAAATTTTGTTAAAGTTTTGGCTACATAATCCTAGAGTGTACCAACTGCTATATTACAATATTGGCTATTTATTATTCAGCCATACTCTCTCAGATCTAATCCAATCTCTTTTACTTGGAAATTAGTGATAGGAGTTTCCCCCGTGCCTTGAAGCTCAGCAGCAGGTGTGCTTTAAACAAGCAAGGTTTTCCCACACATCTGCCCACTGGAGAAGGGAAGGGCTACTCAGCACTGGAATTATCTGAAGGAATGTCAGCTTTCTAAGAATGTTTAAAGTTTGCTTTTTAAAAACCTGTAATTGACCTTCCATAAAGACTTGCTGTAAACACAGATCTGTCTCAGGAAAGAAAACAGAATTTAATTTTGGTTACGGTTCCTTTGGTTGTCGCTTTGAAAGTACTTACGAGGGTTCGTCTGCTGCTTTTTGTCAGTGTTGATTTTGGAGCTTTAGTGGATGTTGTCGGTTTAGCAGACACACTGTGTTGGCTGGTAAAGGATAAGAAGCAGATTGTTATAATTGTGCTGGGTGTAAGGAGGAGTTCACCGTGTGCCCTTGGGTGGGGACAGGGCAGGGGAGGGGCTCTGAAGGGCTGTGGGTGGTGTGTAGGAGCTGTGTCTTGGTCAGAGCTCACGTGGACTGCTGGGATAATTTAGTCCTGCAGCGGCTGCAAAGATGCATCAGAGAAAAACCAATCTGAAACCAAACTGCTTTGTGTCTTACACTCCTCTATGTTTAGGAATAAAGGTGGATCCAGCACCTGAAGGAGCAGGAGGAACAGAGCCCTGCTTGGACACACCAAAGTCTGAGCAATATAAAATGATTCTACTCACCTCTTGTCTTACAGGGAGGAAATTATTTATCAGTGTTGTGGCTCAGAGGTGTAAAGCTTTCAGATACATCAGATGGAATTATTAATTAGCATTTTTTTCTCCCTCTAATAATTGTGTGAATATGTTTGTGCTGCTTCTGGAAAGCTACACTGGAAAAAATTAAAGAGCTTTGATGTCCTCACTAATAACTGGAAGTAATACAGTTGGCAAATGATGGTGACAAGCAGAAGGGGGCCAGAATGAGGGTAAGGAGGTGTAACTCCTGGGGCCCATAAATGACAGCTTTAAAGAAGCAGTCAGACTTCCCCTTAGGGGGAGCTTGCGACAAGCATTGCTGTTGCCTGAATGCTGGTGTTTGTGTCTGTAACGGGTCATACTGAGGTTCTCTTTGCATTCCCCCAGAGAAACTTAGTGTGAAAACAAGAAGAGACCATGCTAAATCTCTAACAGATGGCTTAGAAGATACCTTGGCATAACTTCTTTTCTAAATGTTGAGAAATATATAGGTAAACATTGTTAAAGAAACATTAGGTTTGAACAAATAATTGTGTTAATGTCCTATGATAGCAAACTGTAATATCCAGTCTGCTTTTCTATTTCATGGCCCAGATGGTTGGTATGTACAATTCCTGAAGTTCATTATGTTGCCATGAACTAGATAGTGAAAACACATGCTTTGAATTATTTTTACAACAGGGTGTGCTTGAAAAATACTTCAAACCTTTTTAAAGCTTTGCTTTATCTAAACTTCATTGCTTTTTAATAATTGAAACAAATCAACTCTCGAATCTTTCACAAACTTATTAATTAAAGCTGCTTTGCCTCATTGGTTTGACATAATCACATTTGGGATATCAAAGTATATTCTGTTGCTGGATATTCAAAGCAGCAAGTCCTCCTTTTCCTTTCTTGGTGCTCTCTCTATGTTCCTGTCCATGCTCTACAGGTGGTTTCTGCTAAGGGAACAGGACTTAGCAAAACTTTTACTCCACTAATGCAGTAAATGCTGCCTCTGCAGTGTCCTGATGTCCAGTGCTTCCCCACACATCTTTTTTTCTTGCTCATCAACCTTCCTGTTGTCATATCCTTGTGCTTATTCCAGCTCTGGGTCACCCAAGTTGCAGTTCTGACACTATGACAACATCCTTCTGTGTTTTCCGAGAAATAAGTCTGAGGCAATTTCTCAGCTGAAGCCATGCAGTGTTTCTTCAGTATTCCAATACCTCTCTACAAATCCTGTAAATAGTTCACACTCTTGTTTTAAGCCAGTGGTGCATGTTTCAGCTTTCTTTGACTATGAGAATGTTTGTGGAATTGGCAACCAGTACCTTTTACTATTTTCTGCAGTCTTTCAGCTAGTGGATTGTGAAGAGTCATTATTTTACTGTATTTAATATTTGCTTTGATGGAAAATCAGGATCATTCTAAACTTGGTAATTAAGATATCATCTGATAACTGCATTTTATTCTGAACAGTGTTCAAGACATGCACCAAGGTCATATTTTGCTTTGTTACAATAATTTTGGCATTTCTCCATCCAGTCGTCTCCCTGAAGTTGTTTTTCCAAGTATTTAGCTGCAGTTCTTTGTTCACAGGGCAAAAATCTGAGCAGTGTTATTTTAATTCTCAACAGGTGCAGATGCTGAGCAGGATGCTGCTATCAAACTTGCCCAAGAACGAGCAGAGATAGTTGCCAAGTATGACAGAGTAAGTGAACTTGCTAATAATTTTAAAGGCATTTTATAATTAATCTTAGTAATATGTCTGTTTTTAAAAAAATGAATCATGATTCCAGCCAGCTGTTGTTTAAAATACTCTAATACTAATCTGATGGTTTCATGATGCACTGGCCTCTGGGTGAATTAAATTCTCTCTCCACGGGGGATATTTTGGATAATGACTTGATCAACTAATTTTTCAGGAGCATGGCAAGGTGCTTTGGGGCTATTTAAGGGAGTGTATTGTATTACAAGTAATGAAAATGGGACCTTTGAGGATGCTCAGTATATCTATGACATCAAAAGGACTCATTTTTTATTTCTTTAAGTTTTGGTTACAATAATAGAAACATTTAAATCATTACAGGCAAAGTAAGAGATGAGTGAGCTGCACTGTTAGATTCTTGTGGGGATTTGGAGAAATGCCCTGGTCATATCCTGTTGTTCCTTGAACCAGTTGTCAAGTAAAAGCCTGGCACAGAGGGTGCCCAGAGTGCCTACACTGTGTTCAGGTGTTTTTGTAACACTTGATGACTTTGCAAGTGTCACTGGAGTACTGAGCAACAGAGCAAGCAAAAAACTTGTTTGTAGACTTGATGAAACATTTTCCATGCCAGACTTACTGGTGATTTGCTCAATGTGTAGGTGAGTGGCTATGATTGTTTGAATAAGGAAAAACATGCTCGTGTGTGGGAGGTTGATCCTGACTGACACTGAGTGGCCACCATGCTGCTCTGTCACTGCTCCTCAGCTGGGCCCAGGAGAGAAGATGTAATGAAAGGCTCTTGGGGTGGGATAGGTCAGGGAGAGATCCCCCACCAGCAGACCTGGCTTGAGGAAATGGGTTTAATTTATTACCAGTGAAATCACAGTAGGATAATAAGAAAATAAAATAAAGTCTTAAAACATTTTTCTCCCCACCCTTCCCTTCTTCCAGAGCTAAACTTCTCTCACAGTTTTCTCTGCCTCCTCCACCCCAGCAGTGCAGGAGGATGGGCAACGGGGGCTGTGATCAGTTAATCACACATTGTTTCTGTGGCTTTGTCCTCCTTGGGGATTGACTCCTCATACTTTTCCCTTTCTCTAGTGTGGGGTCCCTCCCACAGGCTGCTGACCCAGAGTAGGTCCTTCCCATGGGTTCTCCATGAGCTGCTCCACTGTAGATTTCTTCCTCAGGGTGCAGTTTTTCAGGAACAAGGTGCACCAGTGTGGGTCCTCCACAGGGTCTCAAGTCCTGCAAGCAAACCTGCTGCAGTGTGGGCTCTTCTTTCCATGGAGGCACAGGTCCTGCCACGACCCTGCTCCAGTGTGGGCTCCTCTTTCCATGGAGGCACACGTCCTGCCAGGACCCTGCTCCAGTGTGGGCTGCCCACAGTGGGTGTACAGCCTCCTTCAGTCCACCTGCTCCTGTATGGGGTCTTCTAGGGGCTGCAGGTGGATCTCTGCTCCTCCATGGGCTGCAGGGTGACATCCTTCCTTACCATGCTCTGCACTGCTGGCTACAGGGGAATCTCTGCTCTGGTGCCTGGAGCACCTTCTGCCCCTCTTTGACTGACCTGGGTGTCTGCAGGGCTGTTTCTCTTGCAAATTTTCGCTCCTATCTCTGGTTGCAACTTCTGTTATGCAGTTTCTTTCCTCCGCTCCCCACTCTGTTACCCCAAAGAGACTACCACTGATGCTGATGGGCCCAGCCTTGGCCAGTGCCAGGTCTGTCCTGGAGACAGCTGGTATTGAGTCTTGGATATGAGGGAAGCTTCCAGCAGCTTCTCACAGAACCCACCCTTGTAGCCCCAGTACCAAAACATGGCCGTGCAAGCTTAATACACTTTGTGTTCTGAGTGGTAGCCTCTCTTCATACCCAGTAACCTGTGCAGAGCCCAGACCAGGAGTAGATACAGCTGAAATACACTTAAATTTCTGCCAGCCTTAAGAAGATTGGCAGTTGGAGGAGGAGAGAGAGACATGAATGAACAGTTAATTGAGAGAAAACTCAGTGCTGCATTCTGTCTGCATCAGCTCAGGACTGTCTGCAGGATGTGCTGTTGGAGGTGATTGTTCAGAAAAGATGGACTTTGGAAAGGAAATTAGTAGAAGACACTCTGTGAGGATTTTGATGGACTGTTGTGATGTTTGACAACAGGTGTGGGATTATTACAAGCCTGTGGTTGAAATCAGTGGTAGAAATACATTGTGTGTACAGCAGTGACCAAAAGAGATTTCCTGTGATGAAAACCTTGTTCACAGGGGCTGGGAGAGGTGTGATGCTCTCCTTCTTGACTGGCCAGTTTAGGACTAGTGTTCTCCTCTCCTCCTCCAGCCTCCTACTAGCATGCCCCAAAGGTTATGCTTTGAGTGGCTGAGTGCTGTCTGATGTGTCTTGGTTTATTGTATTATAAAACATCATTTGGCTTTTTATTTTGTCCTTCCCTTCAGGGACGTGAGGGTGCACAGATTGAACCCTGGGAAGATGCTGACTACCGTCTGTACAAAGTCACAGATAGATTTGGATTTCTACAGTAAGTAGCAAGCTTGTAAAGAAAATAAGATTAAGAGTTTGCTTCTATAACTATTTATGCTTTTTATTATATTGCCTATTTGGTGCAAGTGATATGCCTTTGAATAGATCTTCTGGAAACTGCTGTGTAAGTGTTACTACTGGGTCACCTTTCACTGTGCTTTTCAATTCAGTTTCTATCTGTTTGTTTATTTCTGTAACTTGATCCTGCATAGGGAGGGAAATGCTTTGCAATATTTTATTTGGGAATGAAGATTGGTAGTCAACAAACAAGATATTTCAAGATGAATTGCAGTTGTGAATAACTTAGTTGGATATGAACAAACTTGAAGTTCTTGGAAAGGTAAATAAAAATTTTGTTAAAATGTTGATTTTTAAAAAGATCCCAACATGTTAAGGTTACTTAGTGGTCATATGAGCAAGTGTGTATCCCAGTCCCTCAAAAATAAATATAATTTGACTTCATATATTTAATAAGCTTACTGAAATCGCTACTGATTTGGGATCTAGTGTTGAATCTTAAGTCAGAAAATGCCAGAATTCAGATCCAGTTCCCCTATAGGTGCCTTCTTTGTAACATAATGTTTGTCTTTTTGGCAAATAGAGGATTAGAATATTAAATAGTATTAGGATTTTTGTGGTTGGCAGATGTAAATATCCAGCTTGTAGAAACTGAACAGAAGCTGACTTGCTACTTTGGTAATATCAGGACTATCTGGTGTTCTTGTTGTTTGGCATTTGTATCTGAATATGTGAAATTCAGCTAAAACCCAGAAAAATCAGTAATAAGAGGAAAACTTAAAAATAACTATGTAATTTATGGTATTGGGAAGGGGTGTGTATATATTTTGTTTTGGGGAGATTTCCCCCCCCCCCCCTTCCTTCCCTTTCTCAATGTCATTGTTTCTATAAGCTGTCAGTTAAAAAGTCATCTTTACCTGCAGACTGCTTTGGCTTCACTGGGATGAGTGAATTTGGTGTGTGACATCAAAACAGTTCTGCTTTACACAGAGAGGTCCTTGTGCGGCTAAACTACAGCTGCAGCACCACGTGCCTGGTGTTGGAGCTGCAGTGGAGCTGCATTTGCAGTGGAAAATGGATGGCAGAGAGTTATTTCTTGTGCCAAGGTAATGGAAACCACTTCTGAGTCCACCACTGCCTTTGGTGTCCATAGGAACTCCTGATCTTCTCCTGTTACTTGTATTTTTGTGGATTGGGCATGGAAGATTGTTACTCCAGTGCTCTCCAGCTGCTGCTGGAGTCACTTTTCAGGAATCTTGTGTTTCACAGCGCCAGAGCCATGGCATGTTTGGGATGCAGTTACAGGGTTGCTCTCTGGCACATCGTGTCCCAGTCTCTGTGCTCTGTCACTGTAACTCAGAGCTGCTCTGGGCACCCTTAGATCCCACTGCAGTCATTCCTGGGGTGTGCCAGGGTGAATGGGCCTTAGTCATGAGCCCAGACTTCCTCCCTGGCAAGGTATTTATTCACCAATGCAGAATTTTCTATATAGTCAACTTCAGGGGATTAAAACGGGAAGATTTATAATGTATGGAGACTGCACAGGCTAACAGTATATGCAGATAATCTCTTTGGCTTGTCCATGTCTTGTTACAAGGCACATTTCACCTGAGTGCCCTCAAGGCTTCTTTAAAGACAAATTCATTGCAAATGATGTTTTTATGTTCCTGAGAAATAAATCTATCCTAATAGAAGAATAACACTTAGGATAACCATATTAACTCTCTTGCCCTGAAAAGACAATTTTTATTGCACTATATGTTTTAACTGTGTCCTGGATTCATGTGTGCTGCCATCCTGAGCTTGTGCAACCTGCTGTGTCTGAAAAGTTCCTGTTCTATGAGAATCTGAAGTTAAGCAGGACGTACCCAAAGCCTCAAATGGTTATGGTCCCTGAGAGCCATAATTGCCTGCAGCCTATCAAGTGTTTACAGGGTCCATCACAAACAGGCTGATGCACATTGGAAACTGCAAATCTGGGGACAGCACCAAACTTACTGTGCTCCAGTCAGAGTCAACAGTGATTTGTAATCTTGTTTATATTGACATCTTAAAATACTAAGTAGCTGAAAAAATGTCTATTGTATCAGAAGGCTGCTGAGTGGGAGGAACATGATGGAAGATTAGGGCTTGTTTTCTCAGGTACAATAGGCTTTTATTACTATCATCAGTGTTCTCTTTTTCCTTGGTTATGTCACGTTTGCGGCTTTCCTGGGCTCTGTGAAGGGGCTTTCAGAGTTCTGTTGATTGCTGATAAGACAGGAAGGGGGAATAAAGCACTCAGGCTGCTCGTATAACTTGCCAACGCGATAAGAGATGGAAGAACATAAAGACTAGAGACCTTTAAAGCATAGTTTTGGTCCAGATCTGCAGTTCTTGTGTCCCAGTGCCCTTATTTGTGTACTAAACTGGGAATTTGTAAACTTGGGGAACCTGAAGACACACTACAGTTTTTTTCCTGCCATACCAGGAGAACTGTGCTCAGGTTTTTTTAAGAGAACAGAGTCAGAGGGAGGTGCCTTTTTATTTAACAGTGGAGAAATTGGATTGTGATTGGAAACTGATATGACAGTTTCTTTTTAGTGAAATATCTCTGACTTTCTTTTAAGACCCACAGTTGATGCATTTGATACCTCTGTTTGTTTACAATAGTTAGGACCATCTTTACCCAGCACTGTCTTAAATTTTTAGTAGCTGCTGCACTGAGATCACAATTCAATTTATTTACTGCATTACTTTATTTTGCAGTTCTACAAGTGAATGTGGAGGTTCTAGTTAACTTTAGATACTGGAAGGAAATTAGTATGGACATGTTATTAAGATGGCTATTTAAAACAAAAGAAAATAATAGCTGAGTTAATATCTACTGAATTTAGGGAAGAAGAAAGTTCAGTGAGAAGTACCAAAGCATTATAATAATGAGACTTGTTTGAAATGAATAAAGGGGAAGTTTTAGAGAGAAGCTGGATGTGAGAAGGTTTCCAGCAAACCTAAGCTGTGAAATAACCTGTGGGAAGCCAAAGAGTTCTGTCTTTTGAGATGTTTAAGACCAGATCATACAAAACAAAATGTACCTGTGGGGAGTTTGGTCAGTGGGACTGACTAAATTGTAACAGCTGCTCTCCTGAAAACATAAATTGTGAGAGGCTTGCAGGAACCAGAAAGAGTGAAAGTCTCATTATTGGCTAAAATGCAGAAGATTTAGCCTTAGCAATTACTGTAGTTGCAAGGCTGGGGTGGGTCACGGTTTATTTAAGCCATGTGGTTTGTGGCAGACCAGTCTTAACTTGGGGATTTTTTTATAATATAATTTATTGCCAAAGAACACAACTTCTGATTGCTGATTTGGGTGCTGGGGGAACACGCATTCCAATAAGAGGTGCTTAGAGGAAACACCTGTGTCCCTCTGCCTCCAGGACACACTTCCCTTGCTTTGTGTTGTGGGTTACCCTTGGATCGCCCCCGTTCTTTGGTGAGGCACAGGCAGTGCAGGAGGTCCTGCATAGAATGGCTTCTTTCTGCTGTTCCTGGTTTCTTGTTTTCATCTGCTGTTCCTTGTGTCTTATGTGTTTTCTTCTGCCCCAATGTGGGTCTCCTTGGAGATGCCTTCCCCCATCCCAGCATGGTGTGTTTCCCTCTGGGAGTGTCTGTGGCTGCATTCCCAACATTTCCTTCCACGTGTCTCTTCTGCCTCTCCAATTAGTATTGCTCCTCTTTATTAATACAGGCTTGTTTCTATCAGCTGCTGTTGGTCTCCCTCACTGTCACTTGGTGCACATGGAGTAGTGCCTATTAAAACTTTTCACTTACACAGTGATTTTCTGGGAGAATCCCATGTCAGGGAGCTCTTGTCATGGCCACAAGTCCTGAGGGAGCAGACCAGGATGTTTTATACAGGTGCACTGTGGTGACCCACAAATCTAAAAATATTAAAACAAACAGCAATATCCCTTCCCAGGAAAACTACATGCATGGTCCTTATTCAGTAGAATTTATTTTCCAGGAAAAATCCTGCTGCACTTCTGATTTCACATAATAATGCAGGAATGCTGAGCAGCAGAGTTGATGTGAGAAGTGCCATTCAGTTTTAAAAGGAACATTTTTTCCTCTGGGAGGTTCCAGCACCAGTGTCTGGTACAGTCTGTACGATCTGCCAGGGTTGTGATAAGATCAGATATTCTTTTCTAGAAAGTGCAGGAAATGAAGAGTTTTTGCTGTACCTGTCATTGCTTGAAGTCCAGCAGATTGTCTAAGGGGACTTTGTAGGGCTCAGATAAGCCTTGGTCTGAAATAGATTACTTTTGCAATCAAGTATTTTAGGAATGGGAGAAATGCCTGAGATCTCTTCACAGATAGCAGTAACAAAAACTGTTTTAACTGTTTTTTTTGGAAACAAAAAAGGCAGAATGTATTTGATATTCCTAAAACTTAAGGGGTTTGGTAGGTTCCACACCCCCCACCCCCCCCCCCCCCCCCCAGGTATGTTGCATCTATTTGGTCAACATTGTCTCAACCTACCTTTTTTTTATTTTTAAATCCATATTCAATAAAAGTTCCTAAAAGTGCCCAAAACCCAGTCTCCAAACACCTTGCACCCCACAAAAAAGCAGTTCCTTTCTGCCTTATCTCAATACCTGGCTAAACTTAAGGTAAATGTTCTTAGTATTTTCCCTGTGGACTGTTCTGTCGTCACCAGTTTGCCTTGTAGGTACTTCTGTTTGCACTTTTTCTGGCAGCAGTCATTGATAAGGGAATAACTTCAGGGAAAAAAACCAAAGGAATTTCTGAGTGTCTTGAAGCTCATAGCAAGCATTCCAGTAATGTTGTGGGATCTGGGATTTGACCCTTCCCCCTCCCTGAATTCTTTAGTTGATTTTTTACTGTTTTGAGATGGTTACAAAAGCTACTAAAACAAGTACGGTATTCCTTGGGTGGGGACAAGTTCCCTACTACAACTGGGAACATTTTAAAAGGTGTTCTATTTCTTTAAGCTGACAATTTAAACCATATCTATATTAATTTGTCTATTTAGAACTGACAATGATATAAAAAATTTTTATAGTTTAAAAATTATTAAAGGTTTTAAAGCAGCAAAAGAAAGCAAGGAATTCAAATGACAGTCAATTTTTGTAAATAATAAGAATTTAAGCCTTAATTAAAGGTCATTAAAGTACATATTGAAAGATCTATTTTTCATTAATATATCCTTGTATTTATTTTTTGTAAAACACTACAGTTATGGAGAAAATAACTTTATTTCTTCCCCTTGATCCCTGCCCCAGATGTTAAGGTTGAATGTTAAGACTGGGGTTTGCAAAACAGCCTAAACTTTGTTTGTGACCCTGAAATAGGGTAGAAGCTGCAAACAGCATTTTGAAACTATAAAGGCCATGACCAGTTTAAATTGCTGGTCATCTCTGAAGCCTTTCAACACCAGGCCAGAAGTCAGAGAGCAGGATAAGCCAAACAGTCTCAGTGTCTCCCTAGGATGGCACAGAAAGCTAAAACTGGAGCAAATCCAGAGGGCCCAAAGGCATCTTCCTGTACTTGGGTCACCATATCAGTTATGCCCCATGCCAGTGTTCTGCCAGGCTTTGAGGAGCTCTGCCCTGCAATCTGGAAGGTGTTGAACAACATTCCGGCTCCAGAAAAAACCATCAGCTGGGTTCTTTTGTTTGGCACCTGTTGGAACTGGTGATTTCAGTCCTTCAGCAGATGGTGACCAAGCAAAAGGATTAAAACCCCCTAAAATAAGGCCTGAATCTTTCATTTTGAGCTAGCAAAAGGATTTCTATTTTCTGATCTCTTGTAAGAGTCTGTATATTCTCAGTGATTTTTTTTGTGTGTTTCTGTCTCTGTGCATCACCTGGATGTGAGAGAAGCGTTTTCCTTCATAAGAAGACTTTTCAAGACCACAGTTGTGCTTTTCTAAGTAAAACGAAAATAGCACTGCATTTTGGAATTGGGGCAGGTACAGCTCAAGGCCAAATTTTATTAGTCCTCATTAGAAAACACAAATTCTGAGTAAAATATGCTGACTAATATATTGTGGAAAGCATTATAGGTGTCCAGATCTCAACATATATGAAGTAGAAATAGCAGAAGAAACTGCAATTTATTTACTGCGACATTCCAAGAACTTTTTTCTTTCCACTGTTCATTGATGAATGACAAGAATGGAATTGTGCTGGCAAGTTTTGCTGATGAGCTGTGAAAATCATAAGCAGCCATGACATCATTCAAAACATTTTAAAATTACTTTTATTTCTCCAGCCTGTGCCATATGAGTTCTTTTCAGGCTTTGTTGTTATCAAGGTCTGTGTTAACTTGTATTAACAGTTTTTGTAGCAATAACCAATATTGTCAGGTGTTGTGTGGTCTCAATTGGTTCAGTTTAAACATTTTTTCTTTTACTACCTGCTCAATAAATGTATGTGCAGTGTGGCAAATGCTCTTATGGTGATAAAAATCCTGGGATCAGCATAGTGAGGTTGGAAGTTTATTCTGCAAGGCTGCTTTTGGGATTTTGTTTTTCCTAGAGAATAAAAAGTTGCACAATAGGAGTATTAGTGGCAGAAAATCCAGATGTGGTCCCATTCATGAGGCTATCTTCAAAATTTGGGTTAGATTCTTGTGCTGCTCTTCCAGTAGCTCAGTGCTGATTGGGCTGGAACTGTACCAATTCACAGCAGCTGAGAATGTGACTCACACTCTTAGTCTTTTCCCCTGAGTCTATTAAAGCAGAGAACGTACTTTGAAAATAGTTTGCTAATGATGGAGATTACCACGGTGCCAGAGGCGCTTTTCAAATAGCAGAATTCATTCTCTCTTTTGCTGAGATAGGGACCTACCTGCTCTTCTCCATCAAACTTCACTCTTTAAAACAAGGCATTACTTTTTTATTAGCCTTGGTGCCTTTCTGCAGCATGCTCCAAAAATGAGCCAGGAGAGCAGAGAAGTGGAGAGCTCAGTGAAGGATTGTGAGATACTCTATTAAATGAAGCTATTGATTTTTTTTTTGTTTTTTTTTTTTTTTTTCACCCTGAACTTTTTAATAGGGAGCAACATGATAAGCAGTCAGTTATCCTCTCTTTCATTCTGCTTCTTGGTAATTTTATGTGTAGCCTTGCTGGAAAACAGTCCTTGTCTCTAAAGTATTCCTTGTGCCTTCCTTAATATTTTCTCCAATGTGCCTTTCAAACTAAATGTCCAAGAGCAGTAACTCTTGCACAGCTGATTTGGGCAGGTCCGCAAGTGAGTTCTCTCCAGATAAGAGGTGTAAGGACTGGGCTCTGAGGGTTCTTAGCAGCAAAAGAAGTTATGCTGAGATTTTGGTTAAGAGAAAGAAGCATGTTAGCTGTAATTTGGTAGTAATAATAGTACCATTAAAAACCAGAGATTTTTATATAATTTTAATTTCAAATTTTTAGTAGAAAAGTCATGGAATCATAGAATCATCAAGGTTGGAAGTGACCTTTAAGGTCATCCAGTCTGACCCAGCACTACCACTGTAACCCCTAAACCACATCACCCAGTGCCACATCCAGGTGTCCCTCAAACACCTCCAGGGATGGTGCCTCCACCACCTCCCTGGGCAACCTATTCCAGTGCCCAACCACCCTAAGAGTGAAAGAATTCTTCTAATATCTGATTTGAATCTCCTCTCTCAGATTAAGGCTACTGCCATTTAAGGCCATTAAGTCTGCACATCAAAGAGCACCAGGGCTACCAGGAGAGCTGCAGAGCTGTTGTTCACAGTGACATGCAGCCAGGATCTTTGATTTTCTAGGTGCAGTAAATATTGCCAAACCTGTTAAGTGACGTGCTAAAAGAGCACTGAAACATTTATTCTTAACAGTTCAATTATAAATGTAAATTTTAGTGCATTTTGTTCATTGTGGTCCTTCAGCAGGGACTTGCTGTCGCTCTCCTCGTTTCTTCTTAGCTTTGTGAGACAGGGTCAGACCTGCTTGTCAGGAGAGTGGCTAAACTCTTCCCTCCCGTGGGAAGAAGTGTGCCAGGTCCAGCCTCTTTCAACTGCCAAGGACAGATCTTTATTTAAAAAGAAGTTCAGATCTCGGTTATTAGAGAAAAGTGGTGTTTTTCTTCATTGTCTTTCTCCTAAATATACGAATATGCCTCATTTTGTCTGTCTAGAATTTTTCATATGGCGTTATAAATATTTACCATGAGAACTCCACACGAGTCTTGCATTATGTCCCATGGGGTTTGCCCTCTAATACGTGATACACTTGTCTGGACTGATTTTTGCTCTGAAATATTTGCTGCTAATCATCATATTGAGGAACTGCTTTAAAAAAACCCCAACCACAAATTTCAGTTCTATTTAATGTTCTTTCCTTTTGCCCTAATGTACACTGAGGATATTATCTTTAGTTAAGGAGAGAAGTGGAAGTTTTCTTGGTTAGTAATTGAGATTCAAATTGATTTTTTTAGGTCCATCTCCCTGGCATTAGACAAACCCTTTTTTTCCCCCTTTCTTACTTTGCCTGCTTCCAGAGGGAACTACTTTTTTTAAAAAGACTGTTTTAATTGTGTTTCTGTATGGCAAAGCCTGTTTTGAAAACACAGCAAAACCATTATTCATTGGTTGTGGAATTGCTGATAAGTTGAAGTGAACCCCTGCTGACAATGCAGTTGTGAAGTGATGGAGCTGTGTTTGAGACCAAGGTCAATAGGCAATTTTATTTAAACGTCACTGACAGTGGAAGAGTACCTTGGAGCTGCTGTAAAGTTTACTTAGTCCTACCCATTCTGGCTGAGTTTACAGCTCTGCTTCTGTCATGGACTTTCTGATCTCTGAATTCATCTACAGTTATGGTGGTTGTTGTGTCGTGCTCCTTCTCTTTGTGTTTGTGCATTTGAACTCATTTACAAAAGCAATTTGCTTCCTCAAATGGATGTCTTATTTTGCAACAAGATGTGGTCAGAAAGGTTGCTTTAGAATGTGTTGGTTACTGGGAGGAGCTCAGTTCTGTTGTTCATCTTTTCTCACACTTGCTACTCTAACAAGTATTTTTTTTTACCAGCCTGATGGTGAAAGTGATTGTTTATTCAAAGCTGTTTCATGGTAATTGCCTAAACCAGACCTAGCAAAGGGACCTTCTCTCTCCAAAGGTCACCTGTGAGCTTCACAGTCTTAGAGGGTCGTGCAGTATTTGCACATCACTTGAGTTCTTGGTTGTAGAACTTCACCAGGAGAAGAAGGAAGTGCTTTACTCCTGGGTTTAGCTGGTTATTGTCCAAGGCAGACTTGTTTTAGAACCTCATAAAGCGAAGGAGGCTGTTTGAACCCAGAACCACCTCATTGGTGTGAGACCTGAAGTCATCTTGGGCCACTTGAAGAGAAGCCAACCCTGTGATTTGAACAAGAGCTGAGAAACTCAGTCCTGGTTGGTATTTATAGCCAGCAGAGGAGAGTAGTGGGATTTCAGGTGTGCCTTTCTCTGCCTGTTCTTGAGTTGATTTTGGCTTCCATCGGGGAATAAACAGCTATGTCCAGGTGCTGTGCTCTCATGGTTGCCATCATTTTTTAATATCTGTGTTTCTAGAAGTAATGAATTTTTCTGTGATTTGGACTGTAAATTTCAGTTAGTGTGTAAAAGTATTTAAGATGTTCTTCTCTTTAATTCAGTTTTGTTCGTGTTAATCTGAGTTGGATTATTAAAGAATAACCTGAAAGGGTTTTTGATTTATTTTATTTTCCCCCTTGTGTTATCATGGTGATCTAGTGTATGATTCTTTTACTACTCTCCCTTCATGCAGGTTCTTCCTGTGGAAGGAAGAAATGTTCACTTGTTATTTGCTATAATTCAGAATGGTATGGACTTCCCCCCCCCCCCCAAACTGGGTCTCAGTGTTACCCATTTCTTTAGCTTATTCTTAAAACTAGAATTGAAATTTGAATTTTAAATCCATTCTTTCAGCTGAGTTAGCTCAGGCTGTCACTTCAGCAATCCTCTGCAGATACAGAAGGAAGCGAGGTGAATGTAACCCTGTAGATTTGATGGCAAACACAAAAATAAGCTGCAGGAAAATTCTGCCAACTAAGAACAAATAATGTGTTTTTGTTAACAGCTGCTGCCGCTTGATTTGAGTAAAAGATCACCCACTGTGTACTAGGAATTCATAAAATACTTGTATGGAAAGAGCTATTAGGCAGCAGAACTGAAAGAAAAAAGATTGAATATGTTAATATGGTTTAATTTATACATTCATGGAGTGATACACGATAGTTTTGAGTTACTGCTTAAGCTCTAAAATGTAAGTATTTAGCATAATCATTATTACCACATGTATGTCTTACTAAATTTAGCATTTATAGCAGATTAAAGTAACTGTATGTAGGCAATGGCCAGAATGTGTTTCACTGGCAGAGATTGCTAGGGATGCTGAGTGAGGTCTGGGTTGACAGTTTTTAGAAGTGCGGAAATGTTTCTAGTGTCAACCCAGTGAAGGACCCACCAAAATGGGATTTGAGACCTCCAGACATGATTTCATGAAAGAACCGAGTGCAGGTACATAAAGCTTTGAGCTTCAGCAGTGAACAAACACATATTGCTGGAACACTCCCATCTCAGTTAATTTATGTTGAAATACACTTTGCGCATGGATTTTGATACAGATGGAGCTGCCGACGAGCAAGGCCTGGGTCACTGTTGAGCTGTGGTGTAGGTGACCTGCCCAGGAACTCATCTCCAGCAGTGCCTGAAAGAGCAGAGTTCAAGGAAAAAATCCTGTGTTTTAGACATGATCAAATGTAAGTTAGAAGCAAGACAAAGAGCTTCATTCTTTTTCATTTGTTTTTTAGACTCCTGAGAGTCTTAAGGTAGCTTCAACTAATTTTTATCTTTTATTTAAAAAAAACCCCAAACCCACTTAGTATTGATTCTAAGGGGATGCTTTTAACCCCAATGGTCATTTATGCACAATTAAAGTGACATCAAACATCACTAGAAATGCTGACGTGCCCAATTAAGCAGATTATAGATTTTCTCAAAGGTTTTCTGGTTCCAAGCTGGGAAGACTTTAAAGTTTGTATATAGAACTAGTCTTTTATGAAAGACACGGGAAAGCACATATTTTAGCATTTGGCAGTGAAAACAGAGATTTTTTTTTTTTGGCTATGAATTTCTTGAACATTTTTCATATTGGCAATAAAAACTTTACAGTGAGGTTTGCATCTTTACATCTTCTCCTAAGCAGCAATTTACTGAAAAGTCACCATTTTGAGATTTAATTGACTTTGATCAAACTTTTGATTTTTATGTTATTTCTGCATTATTTGAGACTTCATTACTTTCTGGACAGGAGCTACATGTTCATGGCACTGTGCTGTGCATATTGACAGCTACATCCACAGAATCCACAAATAATAATTGCAACTAAAACCCAGCCACAAAATCACATGTGGTCCAGTCTTTTGCCAGCATTAAATTCTTTTTGCAGCATATTTCCTGATAATTATATTGTGGAATATCACATTGGCTGATCCCATATGTTAATTAATTGCTTTGGCTTGCTTATGAATTTTAACAAAACTTCTGAAAGCTGTTTTTTAATCTGCTGTAGTCACCACCCCCGCACTGTGCAGGGGTTGTTCAGTGGAAATTCAAAGTGGATGATTATAGTAGCAGAGCTCTGATTATTTTGAGAGACACAATCAAAATTGTGAGTTATGTAAGTAAATTGTGAAATGGAAAGATGCAAGTGAGCCATAGAACTTTACCTGTGGAAAACAACAGTTTTCTTATTTTCTCCTTAATATTTCCAGAAATCTTTTCCGTTTAGTATTGTTTTGAAAATGAACACTCTTGCTTTTAGTTTCCTTTCAGAAGTTGGAAGATTAAAGCAATCATTCATAATCAGGATTCCTCTGAAAATGGGTTTGTTTGGACTAAAGGATCTGAATTAACACCAAGTTGTACTTTAGATTTGTGCTATAAACAGTAGAATAACTTAATCATGGGTCTAAAGAAGGGCAAGACATTGAAATAATATTTTATTTCTACTTAGAATGGTTAATAAGGCTTTTTTTAGTTGACTTTAGAAAACAGTTTGCTTGGAGCCCAGCTTGTGCCATGATGCAAACACAAACCCAGTCATTACAGGTAGCAGAGCTGGTTCCTGTGAATTGCTCCGTTGTCTCATGTGTCTTCTATCAGATGATTGTGAAGCATTTTTCAGCTACTTTGGAACAAAGATCAGTGCATATACTTAGAAAAGGCTGTGTGTATATATATATTTATATATATATGTAAAAAGATACTATTCTATTGCAAAGCACTCTTGTAAGTATCCATAATACTGTATATTGCCCTGACAGCTTTATGTGGCATGGATCAGACACTGGAGAGGAGGCAGACCTAATAAAACATCTACTTAGTGTGTTTATTGCTGTAGAATTAGTTTTCCAGGGTGAATATACTCCCTTTTTTTTGCCTATTAAAGCCTATTAAAGCTATAGACTTCTACAACTCACTTCTGACAAATTACACAGCCTAAAAACTGCTCATACTTGGGAAGATTTACTTTTTCCTAATATACCTGGGGACTGTAATGTTGCAATTTGTTACTCAGCAATCTGAGTTTGATAATGTGCAGCAAAACAACTCCATTTGTACTAAAGCTTTTTGTGTCCAGATACCTGCAAAGTGAATTTGTCCCTTCTTATATCTTACCTGTGCATGAATTTATTTAATTTTGCTTTTGCTTCTGAGTTTTATGCCTTACCAATGGTTTTGTGGATGTTTCACTCACCAATTCCTTAGTAATGAAAGTTCCAAGATTATACAGGTGACTGTTTTTAAAATGTTTGTTTTTGTTTTTTTTTTTTTAACGAATTCCTTCTAAATAAGTCTCCTGTGTAGTAGCAAGTATGTTTTCCTCATGGGTTTAAACACTTAACAGTGCATCACAAATGATGAACTGAATGCCCAGCATCTCTTTCTTCATGATTAACTCAATGAGACCATGAAGATAAGTGTTCTGCAAGAAACCTTTCCCACATTATATTTAATATATGACACCAAATATGATTTCAAAATACTTTTCATTTAAAATGAAGCTGTGTGCAGTGATCCAAGGTGATACTATTCCACTTGGAATTACTTTGAGGAGAACATGAGATAATAATTGAGGAATAGTTTGAGAAACAGTTTTGCACAGGCACTGCACCATAGGCTTCATGGGGATCCATGTTTTTTAATTGTTGTGTTATACTGAGTTCCGTAATACAGGAATATTGAATTTGATTTTTAATTAAATAGTGCCTTGCATGTATTACAGTTATTCCTGCAAATGTTTCAGGATAAAGGGCCTCAAAGTTCTTCAGAGCCCACTGGCTAATTCTCCCTGGGGCAAGAACACAGGAAGCAGAGAGGGTTTGAAGCAATAAATAGAAATTATGAGAAATGAAAATAGAGCTTACCAAGAAATTTTGAACATAACAATGCTTCAGGCAATTAAACCTTGTAAAGATTTTGAGTCTTATTTTGTTCAACTTTTGCCACTATTTTTTTTCCCCCCAATGAAAAATTGATTGTCAGGCTTATCCAACTTGTAACTGTGAAGAATTGAATTGATCCTTTGGAATTTAGAGTTCTGGGTTGATCAGTGTACCAAGGCTGATGATTATTGCACTAAGCATCTTCTGTCCTCAACTGAGTCTGCAAAGGATAGAGGAGGCTTTACATTTCTTAAATTTAAGCCAAACTAGAAGCAGGAAAATGCTGTGATTTGAGTCAGCAGGGAACATCCTTCAGATTTAAATACAAGTGTAGGAAAAGAATAAATCTGATGAGTGACTAATATAAGGAAGTCTTTCCTTGTGTTTGTATTGAACAAATTTATCAAAGTGCTGTTTAAAGACCACTGATTTAAACAGCAGTAGTGCTAGGTGACTGTAAGCTTGTTAAGCCTTAGACTTTTCAATTTATTAAAATTACCACTAATTACAACACATAGGTTAATGGTCAAACACATAGATCTGCATATTTAATATTATGAAGTGACAGATATTTATGCATTTAAGATTATTATTTATTTTAAGTTATCTTGAAACATTAATGAAAACTTGTGTTAGCCATTGTGGGGGATTTAAAGGTGTTAAACCCATTTATCCCTTATGTAATAAAAAAAATTGCATTTTCAGTTGACTTTGTTTTCCAAGATGAAAACTGGTTTCTTTGAGCTTAAAGCCTGTCTCACCAGAAGGTGGGAACTGTCCAGGTTGAAAGATGGGAACACAACTCCGGGCTGGTGCTGCAGATCACCACCAGTGAGGACTTCGGGTAGAGGTCCTGAGCTCAGTCAAACTTTGTGCTTCCTTCCAGTCTTTGAGGACCCTCCTATGCACTTACTGGTGTTGGGATTTGGTCTTCACAGTGTTCTGCAGCTTCCTCACCTGCAGGCAAACCTTCAGCCCTTTCGCCTAGTGCTGTAACTGCAGAGAGCTTGGCCATGGGGGAGCCCTGAGGTGCTGCTGGGGTGCAGTGTGGGCTGCCCAGCTGGAGCTGGTGGCTCCTGCCTTCATGGCCCAGGCACCGACCAGGGCTGCTGGTTCTTCATTCCTGGCTGATTCAACAGGTGACTTGACTGAGGTTGGATTTTTCTTCAGTGTGGACAGTGGAGTGTTAAGGTTTTGTTTCTGCTAAGTGAGACTTTATTTCCATGTACTCAGTTAAAAGCATCCCTGTGACTCCTCTTTTGGATATCAAGGATTGTATGGTTCCAAGCTAATTAAGTTAATCAGTTCTGTTCTCTCTATATCCCCATAATGGATATTACTTGAGCTATTAAAGGAAGGCAGTCATCTTAGGGCAGGATATGCCCATATTATGGAAATATTGTTTACTTCTTAACATTATTATTGGGTGAAATATGCAGATAAAAACTATGGCAAAATGCAAGTTCAAATAGACTGGGGATGTTGGGAGAAGAGTCAATGTTAAGAGAAGTAATGAAGGTGTAACTGTTTGGTTAGGCTGGGGAAAGAAGGCGAAAATTCACTATTATGAAGAAAAAATAGAAGTTACAATATAATAACATTGATTAATAGACATTCATTGGTTTTTGTATCTGATCCCATCTGATAATTTAAAAAAAATAAAAATCTGTAAGGTTCTTCTGCACAGAAAACAGACTAAGTGGAAGTGTATTTACTTGAAATAGCCTTAGGAGATTGAGAGTGTTTGTGTGCCCACTCTGCCTTTCCCTCAGTCCCTGCAGGATAGATGTGAATATTTAGGTGGGTGAGCACATGGGTGTAGTTGGTGCCATCTCCTAATTGAGGGGAAGATCTCCAGGAGCTCATGCATTCCAGTCCAGTGAGTTACCGAGCAGCCCGTGGTGATTCCTGGGGCTCCCGCACTGTCTGCCTGGTGCTCAGCAGCATTTTGGGGAATAAAAACACGGGGCTGGCTTCATGTGCTCCTGTGGAATTCCAGTGGGGGTGTGTGGAATTAGGGCATAGCTGTGCAGCTCAAGAAATAATGAGGAATGTGGACATAAGTTTGCAGCAGTGAGGGGGTACAGTGTCTGCTTCCCATGCCTGTTCCCATGCCCATTGATGGCAAGTTGCAAAGTCAGCTAATAAATCGTTGTGGTTCATTCTTACTTTGTGAAGCTGAGACTGGATTAATCTCTCATGTGATCAGCTTCCAGGCTGCCTCAGCCAGTGTGAAGATAAGCTGTCAAGTGGTACCAGTTAAGCAGAGGAGCTGCTGTGTCAGTCCGGTGTGAGTCCACAGGGATGCGGAGCTGTCAGATCCTTGTCTTGCGCTCTGCTGGCAGCACTGGAGGAGAAAGGGTTTGTTGTGTGACACAGCACACTGAGGCTGTTGTGAGAGGCTGCTGGAGGGTGGGCAGGGCCTCTGGCTGTCACTGAACAATTGGGAATTTTAAGTGACCTGGAAAGGCTTAGAAATCTTTGTACATCAAACCAAACAACAACCATCCCAAGCAGATTGTATTAAATTGAATTTTTTTCCCCCTTTGCTTCCCTGCCCCCAGTAAAATAAGCTGGATTTTTAGGTGGTATTTGGCATACAAAGGGCCTGCTTTCGGTTATTTGATTTAGTTGCATGAGAATGTGCACAATATTTTAATTTGTAATGTTTACAACCTTGGGTAGCACTGAATACAGGCTGTTTAAGGTATGTTAGATGCTAATCAAGAATTTTTTTGATTTTGATGTTATTCACCAAAAAATTTTCCAGATACTTGGAAAGTGCTTCTGAATTCATGGATGGTGCTTTTTCAAATGCTGCTCAAAAGGAATGCTTTTGGTTTTAAAATTAGTTCTGGGCTCTGTACTGGAAACTTTGACTTGTGTGTGTGTGGTCTCTGAAAAGGTGTTGATTTGAACAAGCTTTGCCATTAGATGAAGTAAGACAAACATATTTTATTCAAATAGAGCTTCTGAATCTGAAATGTCACCCTTTAAAATGAAATAAATGAGATTGAATATAACCCAAACATTTTGCATCTGACTGTGCTTACATGAACTGCAGCAGCAGCTCCTTCCATGGCCTTCCCACTGTTTTTGTGGTCCTTGTGCTGATACAGGTCTAAAATACTGGGGTTTAATGGTCTCACTATGGTAGGTCTGCAGTGATGTGGGATGCAGTTTTTTTCCATAATATCAAGACTCAGCAGGAATGTTTTAAAGTATTTCACATGGTTCCTCCTTGTTAGTCCTTTTTAAACACAGTTTTGATGGGTGTGTTATTTATCTGACCTCTAGAGCAGGAGAAGGGTGGTGTTGCTGCTCACAGATGAGCTGCTGTGTTTTCAGAAGCTGCAGAGGAAGGCTCATTTGGCATCAAAGTGGTCCAGTTACTTTTGATATGAAAAACACAAATGTCTTTGATAAGAAATACAGAAGTTGGAGCCCTCAGAATGTAACTGAAGTTAATAAAAAGTCTGATAAAAAGTCTGAACATGTACCTGTTCAAAGGTTTCTTTTCAAGCTTTCAATTCCTAAACTGCCTCTTTGTGCTGAGGCTAAGAAGCAAAAAGACTTTAATTTTTAGTATTAATTAGATACCTAGTAACAAATCTGATTTTTATTTTTTGCTATGTCCTTCTTGTTACTGAGAGTGGATTTTGTAGAGTTCTGAGAAAATGGAAGTTCACTCTCCTGAGTAAAGAAACATCTCAGTGCCTTTCCTAGAGCACAGTAGTAAAGAAGCAAATCCTTTTTTTAATTGGTATTTCACCTACCAATGGTATGGTCAAATAAAACAAAAATCACTTTGTTCTCAGTTCAGTAGTACAGGAAAGGGTGCTTTTACAGAAGAAGAAATAAGTTCTTGACTTTCCTTAAGCTATGCAACTATTTTGATTTAGAATCCTTGTTCTGTACTTAAAATATTATGAGTTAGACTGTGTTTAAAAAACAAATTCCAAGGGTTTCTGTGTGTCATTATCTTAATTCTTTACAGTCCTGAATTCTTGTTTACTTGTTACTATAAATTGCTGCTGTAAATGATGACTTGTAAGACCTTATACAGAAATGATTTTTGTCCCAAGATTAACCAAGACTAATATGAACTTTGTCTTTGTTTTCAGTCCAGAGGAGCTTCCTGTCCATGATGCAGTGATAGAAAAGGTAAGCCCACTGCCTTCCAGGTTATTTTACCAGAAAATAAACATTTACAGATTCACAACTTTTTAAAATAAAACTCACTGTGCAATGAATGAGTTGATGAAGCATTTTAGTGATTTGCGTTCCCAGAGCAGCATGTTCCCATAAGAACTGTTGTCCTTGAGGCCACGTTAACTTGCCCACAGGTCCCTTGGGGCCCCCTCATTCTCACATGGGCTCGGTATCCGTGGGGCAGGAGTTTTCCTTGCCCATCCTATGACCCAGGAAAGGAGATGGAGCCCCTCTGAGCTCACACCCAGCTCTGCCCTGAGAGAGGGGAGCTGCTGTCCCTGTGCCAGGGGTGCCCTCAGCAGTGCCATGGGTGGATTGTCCAGGGACATGGTGCTTTGGTGCGTTGCCATCCCCTAAGGAGCGTGGGGTGCTTTGCTGGTTTGGTTAGTGGTGACAAATATCCTGCTTTCCTGTCCTGTCTGCCACTGACACGCGGTGATCTCACTTGTAATGCTGAGTTGCTGAGCTGGATGTATTCTGGATATCCAGGTCCTGCTGGTAGCTGGTGCAGGGCTGAGTCCAAAAATCCTCCTGCTGCTGCTGCAGGGTACTGGTAGAGAAGTGTGACAGCTGATGTGTTGGGAACCTGGAAAGCAATAAAAATAATGGGGGGTTGAACTGCTACCTGTCTGGGCCTAGTTACCTCTGATATTTCCCCTTGGTCAAGTCAGGCCTGTTATCTCCAAGACTAAACAAGATCTTCCTTGTTTGTCCATACTGATAATCTGTATAATCAGAAAACTCAAGATATTTAAAGCAGTATTTTTAAGTTACCCCTCTTGGCTGCACCAATCAGTACAATACATGGAAAAGGGATGGGATGACTTGTTCCAAGGCAGCTCAGCTCCTTGAGTATTAAGAGTAGTAGTGCTTCTGAAAATGAATTGTTTTAAGCTTCAATTATATGCTGAAGCTGTAAAAGAATGGAACTTGTGAGTCCCTTTTGTTTTGTGTTGGTTCATGTGTGTCTCTGCACACACAGCCTGAAATAGTTGCATTTTCCTGCCATGTTTCATTACATTTAATAACACAGTGAGGGTGTGTATAATTTCATTTCCATCAGAAGGACACAGCAGGGGAGTGAGTCTCACAGCACAAATATTAGGCAGCTTGCAGTTACTGTGGTAGATGTGTTTTGAAGCTCTAATTCACTCTGGCTTTGTAGTTAGCCTTACGTTATTGGGGGCAAATTAGTGTCTTGGGTCTTGTTCGCATATTGTATTCATGCTGTCTCAGACAATGTGTCAGCATAGAAATTGTATTTATTGAGCCAATGTTAAATTGCAAATATAGTGTCTTTTTATAACCATCCAGTGATGCTCCTGCATTAAACTCCTGGTTACACTCCTGATGGTATCCTGACCTCTGCTGGTCTGAGGTTTAGCTGCCTCTTGTCACCAGGGTTTGAATCTGTACAGTTTTCAAGATACCATTCATAGGATAATTTATGTGTCATGTTAACCTAGGCTAAGATTAAAAGCTTTCCTTAGAACACCTTTCAAAGTCACTTACTTGGCAGAACTATTTATGCTTTCTTTTGCCTTACTTGCGAATTTTAAAAAATGTTTCTAAGCCATGTTTTCATTTCATTTGCAACTTATGTAAAGGGTTGATATCCTGGTGAATTTTGAATCTCTCTTCTTCATGTACAAAAAAACCCGCCAAAACTCAGCTTAAGCTGGATTCTTTGTGTGTGTATTTGTGTGTGTTTTTGGTCATAATACCTTTAGTAACGATTACTGTGGATGTTGAGTAGTTTTGATGCTTTGTTACCTCTCTGCACATTTGGTGATTTAAATTTCTCAAATCATTGTCTTACATTATAAACTACTTAACCTTGAGATGAATCATCCAACACATCTGAGATAAAACCAGGGGAGGAGAGATTTTCTGGAGGAGGGAAGGAGGCATAGGACTGACCTCAGGAAATCTGGAGTGTGTCTCTGGTTTTGAAGTCCTGTGAAATGTTTTGTAAGTCATTTTCAGTTTGTTAGGTTTGCCTTTGGTTTATTTGGTTATAAATTCTCTGGTGAACAGTTTAGCAAGTTCTGGTTTTGTCTGAGGCTAATGCTCTCCAGCAAGGTGCAGTGCTGCACACAACATGGATGCTCGCCAACTTAACTGTGTGCTATTTTTCCTTTCACTGATGCATCATTTACTGACATGAGAATGAGAAGCCTTCTCTGTTTCAAATAGAAATTCTGTTATTCCCAGTAGCAAAAATGCTTCCAGGTGTAAAATGTACTCAGAAGACAGATAAATGGATTTCTTTTTCCTTTTTTTTTTTTTTTGGTGACAACTGCATAGAACTCGTCTGAAAGAGCAGCAGTGTCCCTCTGCTGTGCACTGAGCTGCCTCAGATCTGTCCATGTTGTACCTGTTAGACATGAAAGGGAACATAATCCAGGCTGGGAAAGAAATAGCTAAAAATTTTCAACAACTGAACACAGAAATAATTGCTATTTGGACTATAGTAGCATCACTTGATAAATTGACACAGAGACATGAAAGCTTGAACAAACACACAATTGAAGTGAGCTCCTGGCTCAAAAGACCAAAAATCTTGAAAGCAGATCAAACATACAAACAAAAAGGCTCTGGGAGCAGATAGGGTTTTATTTTTATTACCAATTATGTGAACAACCTGTTGAGGGCAGAGACCTTTCCTGACTTCCTGTTATTCCTGCAGCCTGGAGAACATCTGCTCTCCAAGATGGTAAAAATGCTGATTTTTTGAGGGGGCTGTAAGTGTGAAGGAGAATCAGAAACAGTGAAACTCAGGAAATCTGGGAAGCAGTAGTTTATCTGCCCTTCCCCTCTAAAATTGCTCTTAAGAAATGTCTTTTAAAATTTTTTTTTTAAATGGCAAGTCTTTGAAATATTGCCCAATACAGCCAGAACCTGGACAGGAATGTGGATTGCAACCTGAATAGTTAGATAAATTAAGGTTGTAAAGGGTAGAGGCACTTCTTTTCCCCATAACTTGTGTCCGTCTTACATCAGTTAAATTCAAACAAAAAATAAGTCCTTTTGGGTTTTTAAGTTTTTTTCCGGGACGGTTCATGGTTGAGGTGGTCATAAATGGTCATCCAGTCATAGTTCTGCTCGTGCAAGGCTTTGGGCTCCTGAATTAAAGGAGTTCTGTGCCTGTTTTGTTGCATTGATAGCCAAGAAAGAATGCACAGATTCTGATGGGTAAAAGCTAGAAAGAAAACTTGGATTCTATGGAGATAATAAGTAATGATTTTCTTTTATATTTCCCTCAATATTTCAGATGTAATTTGACTTTATAAATACTGAATGAAAGTATTAATAAATTTTCAGTATCCTGCAGAGCTTTAAAATTAAACTTTTACATTGTTACCAGGTTGAATCGCTAACCATATGAATATCCTTCCTGTCTTTATTAAGCCTGGTATTTGAAGTTGGAAGTAGAGGGGCTGTCCTTTACAACAAAATGAAATATGTGTTTATATTCACCTTTGAAGAGAAAGCAATAGCCACACACAGACACTTCTGCTGTAACCTTTCCAGTGTGGATCCTCTGCTCCAGAGCATTATGAAAGAGAATAGTGCCATTAAAACAATGTAAAAACACACAGATAACTATTCACTTTCTAGCGGAATCAGAGACTCTCTGTAAAATTAATACTTATTCCCACTTCTTGCTCTTGTGTGCACTTGGTTTTCATGTATTTTGTGCCTTTTTAACTTTGTGCCTTTTAAGAGGGAATGGTTTGTGTGATCACTGGCAAACAGAGGCTCGTTACGTTTAGGACAAGTCTGGGTAAAGAAGATAATTTCAAAGGCAACTAACTTTTTAAGTAGTTCAACAGGAATTATTTGCCTGAAAACCTACTGAGTATAAAAACAAATTGAAGGCTTTTTTACTTGTTGGAAATGTGGAGAGAAGAAACTTAGTTTGTACTGAAATTCCTCTTAAAAAATACAGTTCTTCCATAGTGCTGCAAGTAAGGGTTTGTTCTTATTTTTGGTTGGCTGTTTGAAGTGAACTGGTGTTACTCTTTTTGCTGTTCTTAGGTGACTGGATAAAAAGCTGATGATGCTCTATTAAACTTTTTCTTAGTACTTTTAGGAAAACGTAAATAATTTAAAATGTATTAATTTTTAAAATAATGAAAATTTCTAATTCCTTTTCAGCAAAAGCACCTTGAAATTGAAAGAACTACAAAATGGCTTAAGATGCTGAAAAGCTGGGAAAAATACAAGAATAGTGACAAGGTAAAGTTCTGCATGTTTCTGTCATTGACTGTCACTTCTGAATGGATGTGTACCCTGGAATTAGATTGCCTGTGTTTGATATCTGAAAAAACCCAGAGCCCACACTGAAAGAAAAAGGCTTTTTATTCTTCCAAAAGCAAAATACGTAATAGCCCAATAGTAATAATAATAACCCAACAAAATCAGTGGTCAAATGCAAGGAATTGCGTTCATGTCTGCAGAATAATCTGTGGAGAGAGTGGGTTATGTTAGGTCTGCCATTGAACACTGAGTACTTTTACTTGCGTTAAAAGCTAGACAGCAACTTTGATGTGCATAGTTTATTTGCTGCAATTATAGTCTTGGTCATCTTAAAATGATGGGAAAAAGCTTGCTGGAGAGGCTGTATTCCCAACACTGTTCTGGGGAGGTTTTCATAGCTTGTTTTGTGGCTGTTTGGTGGATAATGCTCAGAATATGAGGTTCCCAAATTCACATTCCCTCTTCTCCTCCTCAACAGGGCTTAAAACTTGCATTTTATGTTGGGAACTCTGTGTGTATTTTCTGATGCTGCTGATCCACAGCATCATCTGTGTTTTGCTGAGGACTAGAGGACACCTGGTACCCCTCCCAGGTTACTGCCACATGACTGGCCTGCAGTGTTCCCTTACTCCCTTACTGGCCTTTTGCTTCAGTAAATTCTCTGTGCAAAGTTGAAAGCTCTCAAGGGAGAGATTGAGACCAGAATACCTGTGAGCCTGATGAGCAGGGAGCTGAGATACTGCGAGTCAGGTACAGGGAGAAATTCCCTCGTTGTTTCCCTGCCTTATCCTGTCTGCTCACTACCTGTGTTTTTGCTCCTGCTAGCTGTGTCTTGCATTTTGCTTTTGTTAAAAGCCAAAGCCAGTGGGTTGATGTTTTTCAGGGTATAGCTAAGAAGCCAGAAAATTCATTTTCTTAAAATACAACATGAATGCATGAAAAATAATTGTTTCTGAAGTTTTTCTTATAATCCTACTTTCTGTCCTGTCATCTTCTCTGGAAGGAGAAGCTGGAGCTCATAACACTTGTGGCTTTGTTTCTTTACTCTGGCAGAAAGGTGATTTGAAGATCCAATATGTTCCCAAGTCAAAGGGATGATAAAAAATAAATCTGTGTAACAGCTACTTTGTTTGCCAAGAGAATGTTAAATATGACCTTTCAGGTACTACAGTAATAACTATGGCAGTGGTTTTGGTCTTCAGCCGTCAGTGATGTCGGTCCATGAAACACTGACTGAGCTAAATAATCCTCTCTTCGCCAGGCACGCAGAAGGTATAGCAGATCAGCTGAGCAGAAAGAGTTTCAGTTCATGTAACAAATTACAGGCTGAACTATAAATAGTGGCGGGAATAATTCAATATGTTCATGAGGGGATGAACTTTGCTTGAGGCTAGGAAAAATTTTCACTCGTTGAGCTCTAGTGGACCACATGAGACTTAAAAAACAAGGCTGTTTTCCTTATTCTTTCTCACATCTTATGTGGTAAGTGAACCAGAACATACAGGGTAAAGAATCAGTGGCAGCCTCCTCCCAGGCAGTGGAAAGCCAGACATTATTTGTCACTGCTCTTTATGAAAAAAGCCTGGCCACGTTCTCAGGGTTGTGCAAAACTCACAATTAAAGACAGTTTTTGTCTGGAATTGTGTGGGGAGAGTGCACTAGCTTTCTATGCTCGTGTTCTTGGAGCATGGAACCAATAGTTGCAAGAAGAGTTTGTGACTCTCCTTTCTGTCTTCGCTTGACTGGATAAAGTGGTTAATGTTAGAGGAACAAATTGCTAAAGAAAATGTGTTAAAAGACTCACTTCATCTGACACTGCCATGGTTCCTATGCAGTCAGGCTGCTCCTGAAATCAGTGTTCTTTAGAAACAGCACCGAAGGGAACACTGCAGCAACAACAACAGTAATGATGTTGTAGCTTTATAGAGTATAATGGTGGTGATGGCTTGGTTTTGGAAAATGGCATATTTGAGAGTCACTTGTGGTCTTAAAAAGAGCACTAGGGAGACTCAAGAATGTGATGGTTCCAGGGATACAGCAGGTGTGTACAAAATACAGGACTGCACACAGCCTGTTTGTAATGAGCCTTCATAATGAACAGCTGAGAGAGTTTTGCCTTGCAGGGGTCTATTCATCCTGTACACATAATGTAAATGAACCCATATATTTGATTGCATTATCCCAATCTGTCATATGTTTAATTGCAAAATACAGTTCTCATCTAATACTCTTGCAGAGCTGCCTATAGGCTGCTTCCTTATTTTTTTCTTTCATAACTTCACAAGAAGAATTAATGAGAAAATATTAATACACTGATGTGTGTTTGTGTGTGTGAGATGGTTCTGTTCACATCTTTCCCTGATCTTTATTGCAGAAGAATTTCTCAAGAAAGAGATGAGGGCTCTGGGAACTTCACACTGTTTGGTTATGGACATACCTGTAGGAGCTTTCCTTGATGACCTTGATGTCCATGGCCGGGTTTAATTCTCTCAGGGCTTTAGCTTTCCTCTCTCTGTGTTCCTCCCAGGCTGCCTGTCCTTGCTTCCCCCCACGCCCCATAGGTTTCCTTTTTCTTTTGGAGTTTGCCAATGTGCTCCTTATTCATTCATAGAGGCCTCCTGGTGCTTTTGCCTCAGTTCCTCTTTGTGTATAAAACTCCTTGATTCCTGTATGATTATTTAGGCATCTTTTTCAGAGAAGTTGTCATGATTCTTACAGACACAGGTCTCTGAAGTGTGTAACTGCCCTTGTGTCTTTGTGTGATTGATATTTGTCAAAACAAAGCTTTCATCTCCCCATCAGTCACTTCTTATGCAGGAAGTGTCACAGAGCAGCAAAGTTTGTGTTTCAATGTGGTCTTTCTCTTGCTTGCGCTTTTATTTCCTATTTGTATTCTACTGCTTAGTAGTCCAGGGTACAATCAACCACCCACAGATAGTAAATCCTTCCTGGCTTAGTATGATCATAACTTTCAGGAAAGATTAAATAAAACTGTTATATGTTGTATTCCCATCTGAGTATTTCCACCAAAGTATTTCTGTCTTTCCCTGTCTGCCTTCATCTATCTGTGATTGAAGTTGCCTAAATTGAGAGGGAAAGGAAGAAGAGAAACAATCAGGGTAGCTGCCGTTTCCAGCTGTTCTGGCATTCACACAGAGTATAATAATCAAGTCTCCACTTCGTTTGGAGTCTGAACACAGCGCCTTAATGAAGAATCCTTTTTGCATTCCTGGGATTTTTTGAATGAGATGGAGCAACTCTTGTATTTGCAGTCTTTTTTCCTTCTAGGCAGCCCACAGAAGCTGAAGAACCTCTAAAGGCAGCAAGCTTTATAAATATATTTTCTTTTCATTATAAATATACTTTCCTGTGAGACTTCAGATTTTAATTCCTATGCTTCTCATCACTGATTCTTTTTGAGGTGGCAGAGTCCCTCTGCTGCTTGTGCAGCTCTTCCTGCCACGGCTGAGAAAGTTTTATTTTCAAGAAAACCAGTTTTACATCCTCCAAGAGCAATGATGACACTTCACTACTCAAGCTGGTGCTGTGTAACAGTGGCCTCATTTCTTGTCCAGGAGCCACTTGAGTTTATGAGCTGGAGAGGTTGGGGCAGGCCAAGGAAGGGGAGGTTATATGTTTTCCAATTTTTTTTGCATGGAGGCAGCACTGAATTTTGGAAGTTATGGGCTCCATTATTTGAGATGATAACTAATTAGAAGAGTTGGAAATTTGAGAGGGTCTTTTTTCTTTTTGCTTTGTAGGGGTTTTAGTTCATTCTGTATATTCTATAAGTTTACAGGTACTATTCCTTTTTGCATGAGAAACTCCTTTTGAGTTGCCCAGTGATAAGACCTCATCTAGTGTCCATTTGTCCTATCTGCTTCAGGATCAACAATATTAGTAATAATTGCAAGAGTTTGACAGTTGTACTTGGCTGAGTATTGGCTTAGATGTGATACAGCAGTTGAATCTGTATTTTTATGTATCCTGTGTTGATATAGTTATATATATATATCAACGATGACTTTTTTTATGTCCCGTGCTGATGGAAACATCCCAGATCCCATAGCCCCACTCTTTGAATGATGCATGCTTTCATAGATGTACATTTTTATTTGAACTCTGAGTTTATAAACTTGTTTTGTTTTGAGCTATTAAGAAAGCCTTAATTTTAAAGAATTTGTTGAAGATTGACTCATTATTTCATTTCCTGAGATGCAGAGGAATAAGTAGCTTGCTGAATATTTTACTTTCTATTTTAATTATTAATTCAGAGAGCAGAAGAGTATATTAGGGTTCTGCAAGTATATAGACCCAACCAGTATTTCTCAACAGATTTTCAACCTTGTATTACATAAGGAAATAAAAGACAGCAGAGGGCACTAGTATAGTGCTTATGGTAAAGAGATGCAGTTAGCTAATAACCGGTTTCCTCATTTATATTTTGGTGGCTGAATGGTTTTAAGAACTGAATTTTGCTGTGAGGTGTGTGTGGGTTCCCCCCCACTCCCCAAGATGCAGCACAGCAGTGTTATTTTCATAAAACTGCAGTATCAGAAAGGATCATGGAAAGGTTGAGGCTGGAAGGGGCCTCTGGAGGCACCTGGTCCAGCCCCCTGCTCAAGCAGGTCCTCTACAGACCATGTCCTGATGGCTTTTGAGTACCTCCAAGGAAGGAGACACCACAACCTGTGCCAGTGCTCAGGTGCCCTCACAGTGAAAAGGTGTTTCCTAATGTTTGGGGGAATCTCCTGTTTCAGTTTGTGCCCATTGCCTCTAGTCCTGTCACTGGGCCCCACTGAACAGAGCCTAGCTCTGTCCTCCTTGCACCCTCCTTCAGGTGTTTATCCACAGTGATAAGATGCTCCTGAGCTTTTTCTGTTCCAGGCTGAACAGTCTCAGCTCTCTCAGCCTTTCCTCACAGCAGGGATGATCAAGTCCCTCATCTCTGTAGCCCTTTACAGTGTCTGTCTTGCACTGGTGAACTCAGAACCAGAGACTGTTCTCCAAGTGTGGCCTCACCACTGCCAAGCAGAAGGAAGGGTCACCCCCCTCGACCTGCTGAGAATGCTTTTGTCTAACACAGCCCAGGATACCCTTAGTTATCGTTGCTTCAAGGGTGCTGTGCTGGCTCCTCTTCACCTTGGTGTCCACCAGGACCCACAGGTCCTTCTTCTCTGCCAAGCTGCTTCCCAGAGGGGTGACCTCCAGCACCTTCTGGTGCCTGGGGTTGTTCAGTGGAGTCTGTGCCATGAAAGGTTCTGTTCTTGAGTGGCTTTTCTCTCTCCTCTATTTGGTAGACAGTGAAAGTCTTTGGTCTTGTGTTCTCTGAGTCTGTAGGCAGGATCTAATAATGACTTGGGATGACTGAGAGCTTTTTCTCTGCCTCAATAAAAGGATAGTTGGAATAGCAGAGTCAGCTGAATACAGATCTAAAATGGTTTGCAAGTAGCTGTGAATGTTATTTGGGTTTATTCTGTCAGGTAGTGCAATAATTCAGAACTTCAATACTTGAAAATGTTTGCTTTCCTCCTGGGTTTTTTGACTTATCTGTGGTGGGCTGATGAAACTGCTGGTGTTTCTGTCCTTTCCGCTCTTTTTAAAGTTATATTTGCCAACTCACTTTTCAAACTTTTCTGTAAAAATCCCTTCCACAATTCTCTGTCTCAGTTTTTACTTGCTGCTTCAAGGACTCTTCTAGAGTTTGGCTGTTTGAATCCAGGCACCACAGAAGATGGGAAAACTGTAAATGTCATGGACACCTCTGAAACTGGTGGTTCTTCTTCAGTTTTATCCCCCCCCAAAAAACCTGGAACAACTCCATACTTTGTATGGTTTGAATTATTTTGATTCTTTTGGATAAGAAGCTGTTATTGCAAAGGATGATTTCTGTCCTTTGATATCCACCTGACCTTCTCCCAAAATATTAATTTACCACAACAGTAGTCCCGAGAATTTATTTTTCAAACCACTTCTCTTCACTAACAAACTTTTGTTCTTGAAGACATTTGAAAACGAGTTACAAAATCACAGTTAACTGGCAGAAGTGTTTGTTGTGAAGGTGCTCTGTTGCTGTCCCGTGGGTCTGAGGAATTGAACTGCCTGTCACTGGGGAGAGAGGTCACTGCATTTGCTTTTGTTTGGCTTTCCCGAGGCTGAATTTTCTCTCACAGGCAGTTACCCTGGTGTCTGGACTGCCACACACTGAAATTGTCCCTGTGACCTGAGGTCTGGATATCCATCTGTAGAAGGGCTGCTTTGTAGCTCTGTATGTTGTTCTTTATCCTTACAGAAGAAACGGTACTGACAAAGCTGTGCTAACGCTGCAAGTGCTGCTTCTTTAGATTCTTAGTATTAAAGCAGCAAAGTTTTCTTTATAAAGCACAACACTTTTTTTGTAGGCAGCCTTCAGGATTGCTGCTGTATCTTATACAAGTTTAAAATTTTCATTTGAAAAAGGAACAAGAGAAAAAAAAAGTCATAACCTTACTTGTGCAAGAGCTTCAGATTCTAAAATCTAGACAGAAATCCTTGCTGGCATTAAAGACACCTTTAAAGATCTGATGTATCCCAAGCAGCAGGAGGTTTGCAAATTTACTGCAACGAGGGGTTCATTAATTTTCCTAAAGTGGAGATGTGAAATACGTGAAAAGAAAAATGATCCTGTCTTTGAGGAGGACATTTCTTTTAAAATGTTTCTTATGTTGCAAACATAACTTCTATAAAAATGTTCAAAGGAAGTGATAACTTTTTCAATTGGCATTTTAAAGTCTAACTTGCATTGTAGAATGCAAAGAATAAATTGTTTGGAGAGCGGTTGTGTGTGTTCTTGTTCTCTTTTAAATCTAATTGTCTTCCTGTGTAATTGTTAAAATACTGATAAAAACATAACTTTAGAATGGTTCATTTTCTTTGTCAGAGTTCTCTTTTTGTATTTCCTTTTTGTAGACGTGTCTCCTGAAAGAGAACATTTTTCTGTGGTTTTTATGTTGTTTTTGTGAAAATGCTTTAATATGCTTTTAGAAAACTGGTGATCAGTTTGGAAATATAATCGAGATCTGTTAGCTTTAGAAATGGCAAATTCTGGGGGTTTTTTTTGTGATCTCCCAGTTTGTTTCATTGCATAGGTACATTTCAGCACACCATTGCAGTTTTGCAAGCATTCAAAATCAGTTCTGCTTTTGGTTTTTTACTGGTAATCTTTGTGATATTGCTGCTTGCCTTTCACCATTTGTATTTATAGATTGTCATTAGAGTGAGTTATTTGTGGCATATCCTAAAATACTGTGTTGCTAAGAATTTGATTTTTTGGGGGTCTAAATTGCAATATTTGCTCAGCAAAGGTCATACAATGTTGATGGACCTTCCTACATGCAAAAATCCTGCTCTGTAAACTTCACCTGTACAGGTTTTTCCTGTGGGCCTGTTTTGTCCCTGTGCCTCTGGATTCTGGGAAGAGTTCGTAGATGGCACTGATGGACACTTCCATTCCCTAAAAGACGCTGGAACACTTTGTCCCCAGTAGGTCATCCTTTTGCTGGGACAGTTGATGCAATTGCATTTTTCTCTTTAGCATGTTGTACATCACTGTTCCTTCTGTTCAGGGCATTGTGGATTGTGCTGCATTTATATTTTCTTTTCTTTTTACAGTTTCATAGGAGAATTTATAAAGGAATCCCCCTGCAGTTCAGAGGACAAGTCTGGTCTTTACTACTTGATGTCCCTAAAATGAAGGAAGAAATGAAAGACTTGTATAATGTGAGTTTGTAGAATTTCCACTTACTATTAATTAGAAAAAGTATCAGATACTGACACTACAGGCTTTATTAAGCTTTTGTTGTTATGTGGCTTTAAAAAATAAATTGGAAATTACGTTGCACTCTACTGCTTGTTTTAGCTAGGAAAAAAGCTATGTATTGAAAAGCACTTTTCTGGCTTATTTTTTGTTTCTGTAATTCATGGAATTGTTTTGATCTTCTTTCCATTTCTTTCCCATCCTCAAATACTTGCAAAAGCCCTTCTAAAATCAAAGCGAAATAAAGTAAGAAAAATCCCCTGTCCAGGTAAGAAGGCAGAAGCCTTGGAAACTATGGCTCTTTGAAAAATGTCTGTTAAGGAAGTACCTTCTTTACTGATATTCACCTGACAAATTCCAGTATTCTGGAAGAGATGGTGCCTTGATCTTGGAAAATCCAGAACAAGGTGACTACCTTTGTGCCATCTTCTCTCCGGGTGAAGCTTAGCTGTCCTTTCCAAAGCACTGCCTGGCTACTTGGTTATATTCTCAGAGGTGCAACAGGTGATGAGATGTTAACCCCACCAAATTTCACAGGCATAAATCTGTCACTGAAGTGTATCTCCTACTTGGATGGAATGTAAAAAAACCAGCTGTGGTACCCCTGAGTCCCCCTCCTCACCCTGAGTAGCAGTTAAAGCAAACTCTGAATTATTGTGGTCATGTTCCTCTAAATTTCCCCCTACTAACTCCTGGTTTCTCTGTGGCAGTGCATACAGCTGCTGTCATCAGAACCAAGCTTCAGATCCATGAGGGAAGAGTAAAGGTTCATGTGCAGGCTCACCAGTCAGGCAGAAGGGGAATCAAATCCTTAAAAGTCTGTCTTTTCCTCTCTGCTGAAGGGTTATAGGAGAACTTGCCTAATGGAAAGGCCATTTAGTATTCTAGTGTTTTGGTTTTTCTCCACAGGAATTTTAATATTCACTGCCTTTTAAAGGAATAATGTCCAGATAGCACTTTTTTGGAACTGAGATTTTGGGTCTGAGTAGACGAGAAATCTTGTATAGTCATGAAAGATCGAAGCTGACATTGATATTATCTCAACTTTGGTGTCTGTGATCTTCCTCTTAAATTATTTATTGCTCTTTAGTTTGACAGGTTGGTCTTTCTGACTATTATGGGCTTTTTTTAACTCCACAAGGAAGACTAGTGGCAGATCCAAAAGGGATAAAACAGAGTTAATGCTGAATAATGTAGTTGTGGGAAAGAATGCTGAGTAAAACTATAAGTATTTAAAAATAGGTTAATCTTCAGAAATGATTAATGCCATCTAATGCTCAATCCAAAACAAGTGTTTGTAGTTCAGATATAGAAGTAGAAAGAGTTTCTTCCATCATTATCCTGGTTTGTTTATTTGTGATAAGCTCATTTTGCTGCTCTCCATTTTCTATTTCCTGCAGTGATACTAACATTGCTCATTGTGAGTATCACATACAAATTGCACTCCTTTAATGAAAAATACATGTTTGCTGTAGGTCAAACAGCTTCTTTCCGTTCTCTCTTCCAGTTCTTCTGTCCTTTCTGTTCCTCAAGCTTCAGATCCCCTTTCTGTTCACTCACAGGGGAAGCTGCCAGGGTGACAATGGCTCAGGGTGCTTCTTTTCCTAAAGCCCATCACATCGTAGGCTCTTGTGCCACCTTAAAACTACCCATTTTCACCTTAAAACTCTAACTTTGCTGCCTTTTTGTTTGTCTGGGGGACAAGTCATTCTGGGTGCTATTAGTTTAAATTATCCTGAAAGGTGCATGTGGCTGAGACTGGTTAGTGCTGAGTTGGTTAATGGCTGCTACCCTTGGTTCACTGATTTACAGGTGCCTGAAGCTTCTGGTTGTATTCAGCAGACCATGTTATTGGTCCCTGTTTGATCCCTTTATTTTTATTATTCTTGTCTTTATTCTTGTTTTCTTGCAACCAGAATCTGTAGAGTTCTGCCTTTTGATTTTCTGTGGGATTCTATAATAATGCCTACTCTGGTGTAATGTTTTGAAAATACCATGTTGAATTCAGGGTCTTGGAAACTCAACTTTTGGGGGCAGAAGTGAGAATAAATGCATGAATGTCAAGAGAAAATTATTGTAAGTGCAGAAAATAAGGCGTCAATCCAACCTGTGCAAGCTTCCTAAGTATTCAATTACAAAAATGGATTTAATTATAAAACACTAAAGCAAGTGCTAAAGTAGACATATTCTACAGCTAAATTAGATTAGAATGGAAAGACAGAGGAAATTACTAGAGAAATGTCCATTATCTATACATAGATAATAACTGGCAGCTATATTGCTACTACTTCTGCTTAGAGAAACAGGCAGGAAAAGTATGAAAACCGCACTAAATCGTTTGCTAAAAGTCCAGTCTGGAGCACTTGGATCTCAGGTTCTTGTTCCTGAGTAGTGAAATGAATTTTCTGTCTTTCTTCAGTGCTGTGCCTGCCTGAGAAATGGCAATAAGAAATTTGAAATGCTGAAACAGCCTTAAATAAGGGTAGTGACTGATGTGTCAAAAAAACAGTATGTCTTTTTACATCTCTGCTGCGTGACTGTGCCTGACTCTAGAATTTGTACATGTATCTGCATGTTTTGGAAGTTAAAATTGTTATCAAGTGAGTTGCAATTCTGTATTGTTTAAAATGACCTGATGGCAAATGCTTCAGTACAGGTGTACAGTCAGGCAGGTTTCTGCTGTTTTAGAGCTCCCAATTTTAAAGTTCCTGTGTGTTGTCTCCTGTTTGCCCAGAATCTGAAGTGGCAGGCGCGAGGGTGCTCATCGTTCATCAGGCAGATTGACCTGGACGTCAATCGGACGTACAGGGACCACATCATGTTCCGGGACAGATACGGTGTGAAGTGAGTACATGGAAGGGCTTTGCTCTGCCTGTCTTAACACTGGCTGCTGCTCTCTCCTGAGCCTCCTCAGCCCAGGAAATGGGAGCTCCAGACTTCCAAAGCAGGATTCTTTCTGGGCGGTGATGTAACTGATTGCTAACACAGAACTGGTTTCCCCCTACTACAAGGGGGTCAGTTCCAAAGAAAGGCATTTCTAAGCAGTTCTCATCTTGTTTCATATTAATAAAAAGAGTCTCAGGTATTGTAAATACAAATGTGTGGGAATTCCAAGCTAGTACATTAATTAAGATTTATAACGCAATTATTTTATTTAACTATTTATTTTCAAAAATAACTTCTTGCATTTCTAATAACATCTTCCCAGAGATTTTAGCCTGGTTTTGGATTTTGTATTCCTCTTCTTCGACTATCTAATTCAGAATCAAATAAAGCAGTATTTTTATATGTGAGCATTTAATTATTTAAAAATGTAGGCGATAAGGCTCTTGGATTTCTTCAAAATGCTGTTTTGGTTTGGATTTGTTGTTGTTTTGGTTTTTTTTTACTGCCATTGGATGAGGACTATTAGGCAGCTGTCATCTTTAAAAATGCTTAATGGTGAAAAAAGTGGTGATACAAACATCAGCATTGTTGCTAGCTTGCAGCATCAGCACCCTGCTGAGATGAAGAGGGTATTTTTTTCCTTCTGTCCCTGTATTAGGTTCAGTTTTTAATCTCCTTTTCTTGCCAAGGCAGATTCTCTGGTAGTCTGCTATTTTCAAAACGCAGTACTCAGAGCTCTGGATTTTAATGTGATAGTAAAAGAACTATTTTCTTATATTATTATTATTATAGGTATTTTGTTGGAAAATTCTCCATCAGGGGAGTTTCTGTGATGTTTGTGCCTTAGGAGCCCAGGGCAGAGGTTCCCAGGCTGAGCTGCTTAGTGCAGTTCAGATCCCTCTGTGCTGGAGCTGCTGGGCCTTGCTCTATGGGACTGACTCAGTGCCACCCCACGCTGCTCTGGGTCTCACTGCGTTTCTGGACACATTTGACATGTCAGCAGAACCTTCTTGCTCCATCAGTGTGGGGTTAACACAAGCAGAGCCAGCTCCAGTCCCTGTGGCTGTGTTGTAAGCATGCCCTCAGAGTCCACAGCAATTTCACACTTGGAACAGATCTTGGAATTACTGTACATATATTATGCATTTCCAGCGATGCCTCGATGAAAAATTCAGAAATCATTTCACATAGCAGTGAAATAAAGTCCCCTGGGTGTGTCAATAGCTTGTTTGACTTTTAAGTAGACAGTGTGTCTTTGAAGGTTCACTCTTTAGTAGTGTCATCTAGTGTAAATAGTATTAAAATTACCATTATTTTATGTATGTTACTGTGGATGAGATTGAGCTCTTATGTTCAGTTTCATATGGTCCCCTGAGGATACAGGAGGTTCCCGTGTACATTTGGGGCGTATTAATTTGTCCTTGTAAAATAAGACTCCAGTTCAATGTCTAATACTTTAGATTATAATTCTCCTTGGTTACTCAAGAATGGCTAAACTTCAGTTCTGAAGAGGGCAAACAAACATGCCATAATGTAGAGTTTTAGGTAAGTTTTTCCAAGTATTCATCCTCTTCCCAATAGAAAGTAAGCACCTTCAGACTTTCCTTTTTTAGCCTGCTAATATCTGTTTTCATACACTGATTGGTGACAGGGAGAAAATTTTGCTGGACAGTAAAGAGAACAATATGCAAAACTCAGCAGTTAAATTTTAGCAGTTTTACTTGTAGACAAAAGTAGACACTCAGGTATGCAGTCCTCCTGAAAAGAATCCCAAAAAGTGGGTGTGAGTTGAAACATTCATTATGAGGCCTCTCCACCATTACTTTGGTGGCCCAGCTGAGAAGAGTAGAGTTGTGTTAGTTGGTCTCTTGTTTTTTTTATCGTGTTACCTTCACAGGTTAGACTGTTTACAGAGAGCAAAAGGCCATTACAAAGCCTTTTGAAGTCCTAACTCTGAAGCACTCAGAGATCAGCATACTCAGAGGACTGAGCACAGGATGCCAAGTCAGAGTTGCTGTTGCTTTGCTTCAGTTTGACAGTAGCAGTCTCCAGAGAGGACTTTAATTTGGGTGCCAAGATGAAGACACCTTAGGGGCTGCTTTGTGTATTTCATGTCTTCACTTCTCCATATCTGTTTGGAATCAGTCACAGCTGTTAGTTCTGTGTTCTGCAAGCACAGCAATCAGGTCTGGAGGGTTTCAGTTTTGGCATTCAGAATAAATCAGTGTTTGAAATGTAGCTCATCCTGTGTTTCACTTTACCTGCCTGTAAAAGTGATGATCTCACACCGTTGACTTCTCAAAATTCCAGGGGTATTTTTTGAAACCTTTGAACATGTAAAACATCATAAAGGTGCTAATTACAAAATTGGCTTGAAATCAGAAGTGCTTATCATTGTGAAGTGTGGTTTATCATGTTCTTTTGGGCTAGACAAGTTAAATTGGGGAAACACATTTCCAAAATACAGTTCACTAGTTCTAGGTTTTTCTGTTTTTACAAAAGACAACATTTAGTATTTTCTTTTTTTGCTCTTATTTCTCCAGGCAACAATCTTTGTTCCATGTTTTAGCTGCATATTCCATATATAATTCGGTAAGTTGTGTGCCTCCACACTCAAATCTAGTTTCTCTGAATGTGCTTTAAGATAATAACTTGTATCTCTATCTTCTTTCTCCCTAAAAAAACCTAACAAACATTTCAGAGACCTTTGGAAGTATATAGAAATAGATAATGTGTTTGTCATGTTTTGAGCTGAAGTTAAAATAAATCATCTTGGTTATCATATTGGACAGACTGAACTGTGCCTACAGTTTGGCTGAAGCTCAGTATTGTGTCCACTAAGAATAATGAATTTATGCTGTGCTGGACTGTTATGCACTGTTATTTCCCCCTATTATATTATCTGCCTCCTGTTCATTTGAATGATGGGGAGGAAAATACTGGAAAAAGATGCATGTTGGACACAGCAGGTGTATTTCATAATCTGAAAGGTTCTGCAAAATGGAAAATGCCTTTAAAGGTTGCATCTTCTTTACTGAAGCCCTGGGTATTGGCTGCAGCCCTGGATGGGGATTTATTAGAGTGGGGTTTCCAGAGACTATCATAAGGGTTAAGAACTTCTCTCTGTTGTAATGTCTTTTGGCTGTGTGCTAAAAATAGAAAAAAATGAAATGCTGTCGTGTCGACATTTAACTGTGGTTTTAATGCAATATCCCCTTGTTTTTGAGCATTTCCATACATCTTGCATTTCATGTCCATCAGCAAGTCCTTAGAATTCACTGTAAAAATACATAAAGTTCAGAAGAGGAAAGTGAAATTAAGCTTTTTTTTTTAATTAAGAATTAAGTTACTGAAATTAAATACTGGTTTGCTGGGGTTTTTTTTCCCCCCTCAAAGTTCAGGGAACTGTAACCTTTCTGTCTGGCCTTTATATACCTCCCATGAAACATTGGACTGGTATTTTCAAGTTGCATGAAAAATATTGTTTAAAATCAACCATTAAAGTGTAATGATGGGAATATTGCAGTGAAGTTTTTATTTTGCACTTATGCTGTTGTGGTTTTCCTCTTAATGTGTAGCAGTTCTTATGCTTTGATTTTGTCTCTAGAGCAAAAGTTCTGCTAAGAACTTGTAAACCTGTAAAAATGTACTCAACAATTAAGTCATTGTCCTTACAAATATTTTATTGGTGTGGTTATCTGAGTGTCTGAATGATGGTGACAGTTGGTTCCTGCCATAAAAGTCAAAATTAATAGCAGAGTAAATACTGGAGTTCAGTTTTGGAGCAATAAAATTTTTCTTTATTACAGTTGCTGATTATTGGGCTGCGAAACGTTAGCAGGTTTATAGTTACAGGTCACTCTTGACAAATCCTGTGCTTATCAGATGGTGACCTGACTGTAAGCCTAAACAAAGTCAGATCCTTCCCCCCCCAAAAAAAACCCCAAAAACCAAACCACAAATTACAATTAAATTGAAGTATCTCTGTTTGGAGAGTAAGATGGTGCAGTTACTCGAAAATATTAGTGCTGACAAGGATTTTGTGCATCAGTAGTGAATTCTAATGGACAATCAGGACTTTCAGGTTACTTTCAGCTGGAGGGTTGGGCTTTTCATCATTCCCTCTGTCTATCAGTATTTTAATATTTAAATATGAAGTGTGTTAAGTGGTCTTATAGTTAGAGACCCTACACCATCAGGACAGGCATGCCCCCTGACTAAAGGAAAAAACAAGAGCTCATGGTTTAGGGGCTTTTGTTTGCAGCATTTTAATGTTTTCACTGTCTGCTTCTCAGGAAGTTGGATACTGTCAGGGAATGAGCCAGATCACAGCTTTACTGCTTATGTACATGAATGAAGAAGATGCCTTCTGGGCCTTGGTGAAACTCCTCTCTGGTCCAAAGCACGCTATGCACGGTATGGCATTCCATGTCTTTCAGTACATTTAGATTCATCCTGTCCTTTTAAGCTGGAAATTATTTGAAAATGGAACTATCCTGCTCTGTCTGATTGGCAAAAATAAGGCAAAAGGAGAGCTTTGTACTTGGGAGGGGTATTAGATGTTACTGGAGCTCTCACCCACAAGGGTAAGTAATTGTTTTTATATGTGATATCTTTGAAATAATTCTAATGAAAATCAGATGGTTTCCTCTTCTCTTATTCTCTCAGGGAATGTAACCAATTGAAGGCTGGTTATGCAGACATCTATATAGTAATAAAATAGTGGTGGAAACCTAATACAGAATGTGTTAAATAATATTGCAGCTGTGCTATCACTTGGCAGGGTAGGAATCTACAGTAAAAAATGGACTTGTGTCTAAGCATGAACTTCAGGTTTCTCAGTTTTATCTCTTCCTGGCACAGAAATTCCTGCTCTTGTGGTGTTGTTACTCTTACGTTATCAGTAGTTCTCTCTTTCCATGCCAGATTTAGTATGATCTATGCCTATTCCATGACTACTGGTATGGAACCAGTCCAGGAATTCCAACATCTTTGTGATGTTACTGTTGTGATGATTCAGAAAAGCTGTAGTTCTTGGAAGCCTGAAAAAGTAAATGTCATTTAGAACTTGGGCTTTTTAGCAAATTTCCAACAACTTCTGGCTCCTTTTCCATGCTTAAGACTTTCTCTTACTGTGATACCTTCCTTCCTGGGCTTTTCAGTGTTTCTGGATGCTCTCCACCACCAAGACAAAGGACTAGTTTGTTATTTTGCTGCTTCTACTTCTGCAAAACTGTCCCTTTGGTGGGGAAAAAAAGTGTGCTCTGATGTGAGGATCAGTGTCATACATGAAATCTTGAACTCATCAAGTGTCAAAGACTTTCTTGAGGCTTTACGCAATAGTAACACAGACTTGAGAGCATCTTAAAAAAAATTCATAGATTTAATAATAATCAAAACCTGTGCAACTGCAACTGTAGAATGTTGAACTCTTCAAAGCTCATAGGAAATTCTAAGTGTTTTGGGAGGTGTCAGGATCAGCTCCCTATATCCCAAATCATGTGCATGATGTACAGGACGGTGAACAGATCAAACCTAGATTTCTTATGATTCTTTGAATGTGTATATTTTAAATGAGTTTATGTCATTGTGCATCTGTAAAAATCACTGTCTATTCTGGAAGGGAACCTTTAAAACTGACTTAACTGATGTCATATCATTTTGCACTTTTTCTGTGTTCTTTGGGGAAAGTAGCTTAAAGCACTGTTTGCCAGCTCCTTAAAGCCAAAATAATTTCAAGTCTAAATAGCCAAATATCTACGAATTCAAACTTTTACAATTACAGTTGATACAGCTGACCATCAGATGGTTCTCTGGAGTGGACATCTCCCTGTGGGGCTGAGTAATTCACTTAGAATCATATTGATAAGAGTAGGGTGGTGAAAAGTTCCTCCCCACAGACAAGGTTTTTAATCTTGTTTTTCTCTTCTACCTGTGATCTGGAAACCTGGAATACTTTTTGGGTGCAGCCCATTAGCCAGACGTAACTTCTAGCATAGCACTACTTGAAATCAGGAGAAGAATTTGACCTCTCTAATATTGTATAGGTGATGTGAAGTCTCTAAATGATAAAATACAGGTATCTGACCCTGAAAATTACCTACTTTTTTGCAAGCTATTTCCATTGATCTTTCTATAGTCTTAGAGATTCAAGATAATGAGTTGGTATATATAAATGTGAAAGAGCAACCTTCCATGGCAAAAGCACCTTTGAATATTATTGCAGATGGCTAATTAGCCTTGATGTAGTCATTTGCTGTTTACAGTAAGAAAAAAACAAATGCCTTGCCTATGTTATTAAAATTTCCTAATACGCAGCCTGACATTTAAGTATGATAGAATTTGCATTTGTGTCTATGAAATACTAAGCCTGTGTGAACCTGAGATAGTAAATTTGTGTCTTAGTGACTGTACACTGAATTATGTAATTGGTAACTAGATAGAGTTTGCTTTTGGATTTGGGGTTTCTTTAGTGATTCTTTTTTTTCTTTTAATGAAGTGACGTGTTCTATGGGTCCATACTTATTCTTCCAATTTCCATATTGCTTAAAAGATGTTGGGTTTAGGTTTTTGGGATTTTTTTTTTTTTGGTAACCTTTTTAATCCTGGGAAGATGAAATTGCTGTAGTAGATCTATTTAACCCAATGTTCTGCCTGTGGTTGTGACCAGCAACAGATGCTCAGTGAAGTGTGTGAAAAAAGGGCAACCATAGATGAACACCTCCCAGAAATGTTCTTTAGATGAATATCTGTTTTGCCTGTAATAGTCTCCAGTAGACTTTTCTTCCTTAAATAGTTAATTGCCTTTGACTGTGGATTGTTCTTCCATTTGTGTTTTGGCTCTGCCACATGGTGACTTCTCTGGAATTGTCATAGAGAAGTCAGTGAGTGTTTAACCAGCTCCCTGCTGGCACCTGCTTTGTTACTGTTCTTGGCACAGAAGTTGTTGAATACTTTGGTAACTTCTGTGACTTCTGGCTTTCCCAAACTTTCCAAGACTCTTTCAGGGTGGCCAGGACTGGACTGGTTGTTCACAGTGTGGACACATGGCATGTACCACTGTGTCCCAGCACAAACTCCTACACTCTCATGGGTGAAGCCTTTTGTTTTTTTTTTTATTTTACTGTCTTTTAGCTCCTTGAATTAGCTGCTTTTGGAGGTGTACTGGAGAGATCAACCTGTTTGGTGATAGAACATATTAAGTGCCTTTGGAAAGTTAAACAGGGAAGAGAATGCTCTCTGTGCCCAGGTGCTCACTGATTTCTTCATGGGAGCCCAGTGGATTTAAGAGACTTGGCCTTTCTTGTACAAAACATGTTGGTTTTTCTCTCATTACAGCCATCTGGGCAACCACTTGCCCCAACTTACTTTCTTATGGTTTCTGTCTGTTTTTTCTTGAGGTATTGATGTGAATATTGGACAGATAGTGGATTGAAAACCAGTTTAAGAAAAGCTAATGTCATGTCAGCCCTTTCCAGGCTTGTGGCAAGAGTTTTCTTAGAATCCACGTTTTAGGTAGTTGGTGTGTGAGTTCTTTTAGAGCTGTTTAGGGTTCTGCCTTGGAAACCTCCCCATGTCTTCCATGCAGACATTTAATTTGGTTTTAGTATTTTACTTCATCTTCTCTGAGCACTTATAAAATTTTTCACAGACGTGCAAACTCTCTGTCAGACTTTGTTTCCAAGGTGTTTGAAAAGAAGTCTATTACTACTCTTCATTGTCTTTTGTAAGCTGTTTTTTTGGCAGGGCAGGCTTGCTTTTTCACATTTTTACACTGCCAGTGTTTGATCATCTCTGTTTGTCTGATCAGAACACAGCTTCAGCTTTTTGAAGGATCTTTTGTGGATGGTTTCTCTTCCTGCTGTGTAGCTGTGCTAGCTTACCTTTACATTTCAAGGTTTTGTTGCTTACTATTATGTGTTTGCTCTGAGCCTGTTTTTTTACTCTGCTGATAACTCAGTTGGAGGGCGATCTCAGTGCTTTCCTTTTCCAGCGTAGGATCACTAAAACTACTAAACATTTTTTATATGCCCTTTGGTTCAGTTGTGTGAGCTCACAGTCTTTACTTATAGTATGTAATCATGATATTTGTCATGGTAGAATATCCCTCTTGTCTTTTTTTATGGTCTTTTCTTCAGTGCAGACAGTTCTGTGCTGTTTGCCCTTTTGTCATGAATGTTCTCAGCAATACTTCCAATTTATGTCTTTTTGCTTTAAAAAGTTTTAGTTGGCATGGGCTCTGGTTCCTTTTTTTTTTTTTTTTTTTAAAGAATAATTATAAATGTGTTTTCCACATGATCCTGTATTGGGTAGACTAATGTATGACTGATGGATCTTCTGTCACTTGTCATTCAAATCTAGTAATAGTCACTGAGGGAATATATTGACGTTTTTACTGTAGTTATTTAGGCAGAAGTGTGTGCACATCTGTACATGGACATCATAATATTGATATGAGTATCTGTTCAGGTCCAGTGGTCTTATAGAAGGATAATGTTCTTGGAGCCTCAATGCCTTTTTATGTCATTTTTGTAGCACATACACCTTTTAAATGGTCAACTTCTTCTCTTAGGTTTTTTTATTGAAGGTTTTCCAAAACTGTTGAGGTTTCAAGAACATCATGACAAAATACTGAAGAAATTTTTGTCCAAACTTAAGCAGCACTTGGTGAGTATTTACATCACAATACAAACGATAATTTACATCTTTCTACCTTGTTTCAGTTCAGGGAACCCACTATGCTGAGAATACTCAAACCTCAGGAAAAAAAAGCACATCTCTAAGAGACAGAAGTGCTGTTGTTTTCATTACAGACAAAGTTATGGTGCCCCTTGGCAGAGTTATGATAAAATTGGATTATAAGAGTGGGCGAACTGGGTGCCTGTCTCACTTTGGACTCTGAGTTAAGGACAATGTGTGGTTGTTCTGCTTGGCCATGTGCAAACTGCTGTCACAAGCTGGTGGGGAAGCATTTTATCCGGGGTGTTTTCTGGGTAGAGTTTGTGGTTCATCTTGGGACAGAGGTGACCTTAGAACCAGCCAGTTTTAATCTCTGTTTAAAAAATAACCTTTACAAGATGAGTTAATGGTCCCTCTAAAATTGCCACATACTCATAGTATTTTCATGAAGCTAAATTTAGGGTCTTATTTCTTCTAATACTCTAAAATAGGAAAGAATACACCCTTTTTGGAGGGTTTGCTATATTTATTGTAAGAAATAAATTATTTTTCTAATGGGAGAAAAATGCCCGTCCAGTAGTCCTCAAGAATTTGCTTGTAGATGATGTTGGTACTGCCATAATCCATCTCCAGGTCTTAAAAGGTAGTGTCACAGGTGCTCACTTGCAGCAACATCACCTAAGAGTGACGGCTGCTTACAAGCATTGCCTTCCCAGGGCTGTATTATTTTCTGCTTAGTATGTTTATCTCCTTAGAAAAAAAGACAATTTGGGAACAAACTAGCACTTTGGCATTGGTGAATTGCATCTAATGTGTGATTGTTGTGTTATAAAATAGAACTTAATGTGTTTTGTTGGGGTTTTTTTAAGTGTGCTGTAAGAATTGCTCATAACGTGGCAGATCTGGTTAGGAAAAAACCCCATTCTTCTGTTAAAAGGTCAAGTCAAAATTAGTCATGCAAGATTATCTTGTCACATTAAAAAAAAGACCTTAAACCCAGTTCTGTAACTAATTTGACTCTGAAATGAAAATTGTGGATTTGGTTTTTCCAGTACATGCAGGATGATGATTCTTTCTTAGAAATAGTGTTATTCTCATTTTCGAGGTTGTTGCATTTCAGAAGGAAAATACAGAATAATCCCAAGAAGACAGTAAATGGTAAAAAGCCCTTATACTTTCTAAAAATTCCCAAATAATAATACATGATTGAGGGGATAGAACCTAAGGCTGGCACATGATTAAATTTTGTATTATTGTTTATATAGCTCTTATTACTGCACTTAAAAAATCAAGAGCTTTTTTTTTCCCTGTCACCTGTCCCACATCTCCCCCCTCTGCCTTTGGTCACTTAAAAAAAGAAAGCTCCAGACAAATGCAGAAAGCTGCTTTTAATAACTGAAAACCCTAATTAAATAAAATGCTGACATACCTCTCTTCTGAGGGAATTCTTGGCAATTTGTTTAGAGGGATGCAGAAAGCATTCACTCTCTATATTTGTTATATTTTTTATTTTAAGTTTTTATTAAGAACTTAGTTCTGTTTTTGTTTGGATCAGTTTAGTGGATTAAATTTAATGGCAATTTATTTTTTTTTTTAATCAGAGAAAGGCATGGCCTATTATATCTATCTTTCACAGGCTGATGGCCATTCTTACAGGGTAGACAAGTAAGATTGTTTTTCTTCTGTTTGCTTTTTTCAAAACTCAACACGAAAATCTCATAAATATTATTTCAGTTATGTTAAGAATTGTTTTTCTTCATCTCTTCCTTTGAGTGTGTCACTAAAGTGAGCCCATGTTAATTTGCTGAAAGACAAAAGCAAAGCCTGCAGATAAACCAGAGGAATTTGATCCATTCCTTATTCAGTGTTTTATAACTGAAAATTTTGGAAAAGCTGAATCTGGCAAGGCTGGAATATGATGTTATTGTACAGTTAAAATTCAGGATTTCTGAACTTTCCATCTTTACTTTGGTTTTTCCTCTACCTCTGAAGAGCTCCATGAAACTGCAGAGGAGCTTTAGCCATCTTTGAATGGCTGGCACACCACATGGATTATCTGTGCTCTAGGGGAAATTAGGCCCTTTAATTAAGGAATAAAACTCCTTATCAGTCTAAGTCCTGTTTTGAGGCCCCATGTTTGGAGAATTTTTTTTATGCTGATTTCTGATAGTTCTGTGTTTTTGTCACAAAATCTTTTCAGCCTTTGGCATGAATTGCCAGCCTTGCTGCAGAGAAATAAAAGACTTACTGGACCCAGTGCCTGAACTTGGGTTGCTCCATAATACAGATTTATTTTTTGGAGAGAGGATTTTATTCTCTGCTACCTCTGTCCCCAGAACAAGATAAAGGTTGTGTTAACACCTGCATCTCCAAGTGCATGTTCTTCAGGTGGTCAAGTTGATGAACTAAAACTATAAAAGACAGAAATTGCATTTGTTGGATTGAAGTAACAGTGTCTCATATGGTTAAATTAATTATTTATGGTGAGAATAGGATACATTGACCTCAAGGGGCAAATGGTTTTTTGTGGACAGCGCAAGGCACTACTTGGATTTTTGTGTTTTTAAACTTCTGCATTCTTCGTAGGACTCCCAGGATATGCCCACCAGCCTTTACACAACCAAGTGGTTTTTCCAGTGTTTTCTTGATCGTGTGAGTATGCTTTTCTTTCTCTTGCTGTTTTTAATTGTGACTTGGGGCAAACTGTTTTCACAGCATCACCTGATTCTGTCATTGCAGACTCCCTTTACATTAAGCCTCAGGATATGGGATATCTACATACTTGAAGGAGAGCGGATTCTCACTGCTATGTCTTACACAATTCTGAAACTACACAGAAGTAAGAAATCTCTCAAACATTTGAAAGCTAAACAGAGATCCAGCTAATTTTGTTCTCATTTTGTGTAGTTTGACATTTTGTGTGAAAAATTTCAATTTGCCATTTGCCTTGTGCTTCTTCTGACAGGTATTTTTCATTCCTTATGCACAAGAAGGTAAAAATCTTTGCTTTCTTAATGTTTATGTGGTGGATTGACCTTGGCTGGATCCAAGTGCCCACCAAGCTGCCCTATCCCTTCCCTGCTCAGCAGGGTTGGGGGAAGGAGAAGATAAGATGGAAAAAAAAAAATAAGGGCAGATTAATAAAGTAAAAGTGGAGGCTGTACATGGAAGTAAAGGGAAAGAAAAGGTTTATTCTCCACTTCCCATCAGCAGGTAGTGCCCAGCCACTTCCTGGGAAGGTCTGGAAGACAAATGTCCCAATAGTTAATGCTCCACCTCCTCCTTTGTCTTAGCTTTTATTGCTGAGCAGCTGTCCCATGGAATGTCCCTTTGGCCAGTTTGGGTCAATGTCCTGGCTGTATCACCTCCAAGGTCTTGCCCACCTTCTGGCTTCTGGTGGGGAGGGAATGCTGGAGGGACAGCACTGGGCTATGCCAGCACTGCCCGGCAGCTCCAGAACACTGGTATGTTACCAGCACCTTTCCAGATACCAGGGCACAGCTCTGTGAGGGCAAATTAACTCCATCTCAGCCAGGCCCAATACAGTGGGATTAATAAAGAAAAGTATTTACTACAGTAAGAAAGTTGTTTAAACATGGACATGAGATGAGCTGTATTGCTGACTAAACAGTGGGGAATAATGTTGTAGGTCTGTGGACTGGAAATTACTTACTAGCCGCCCCCCCGGATTGAAATTAATTGGAATAGCACACAAAGAATCCAGAGTGTGCCACTAAAAGCTGAAACATTACCAGTAAACAACTCAGCAATGAGGAATCACCAGCCTGTGTCTCTTTATACCATTGTTTGTCCAAGAATGTAATTAAAATCTAGAATTTTTGTAGTCTGCCTGTGTGACCTTCTCTTTCATCTCTTGCCTTTGGGTAAAGTAAAATTTGAGATTTTCAATAGAAGAATTGTCTAAGCAACCATCTATGAACCAACCATCTATGCTTGGTTCCCTAAAGTGATTTGGCATCTTACGTTCCAAAGGATTCAAAAAGCCTTGGAGGATGGATTGTAGGTTCTGAATAAATGTGAACATTTCTTGGGGTGATACCTTGTGGCTCAGGTTTGAGATCACTCTCATTATGGGCCATTTAACTCTGTGTAAATTCAGAGGTCTGCATGGAGCTGCAGAATTGATGTCATCATTTCCGTGCACGTTTATCCTCCCTGAACTGTGATGATGCTCCCTCACTGCCTCACTGGAGGTGCTCACCAGTTTGTTCATAAACCACTTTGAAAAATGGGAAAGGTTACTCTCTTCATTATTGCACTTAAGAAAGCCAAACATTTTGAGGCAAATAATTAGGCTTAGCATTTTGGTTTGTCTTCTTGCAAATAGACATCTACTTGAATTTAGTCTTTTTATTCACCATTCTTTTTATGGGAAGACCTGAGCAAAGAGTCTGAGTGTGGATTTGCTTGCTTAGCAAGTAGCAACTTCCTCTGTGATCAAACACCCAGAGTAGCTCAGGGCAACAGAGAGGAGATGAGAGGGCTGGCAGAGAAGGTGGCAGAAGACAGATTCTGATTTGTTTTCCAGTTTCTTGTCTACCCTTAAAAACATTGATGGTATAGCTGTCCAAAGTATCAGTGTGGAATACATGCCAAGAGCATTTTTATTACAGTGCAAAAACATTTTTTATGGTTTCCATATAGAAATTGTACATTCTGAAACTTTTGATGGCATACAAATGATTAAAGAAGCTACATAAGTATGCAGTTACAGCCTTGCAAGCCACATGGCCTTACTGCTGTGTAAAAAGGAAAAGAAAAATAACCTGATAACTGTAAAATGACTTTCAAAATATGACCTGAATTTTCAGCGAGCCTGAAGCAATGGTTCTGAAGTGTGAACTGCCATCATCATTTCAGTGGGAGTTAATTCAGTTGTGAATGAGGATACTGTAAACAGCAATTTTTAAAATGTTTTACTGCTTTTCAGAGCTCCTAATAAGAGAGATGATGTATGTTGTACAGATCCACAGGGTGTTTATAAGTTGAGGATGCAGGGCTGAAAAATAAAGACCTGAAGCTGGTGGACATGAGAAGGCTGAAGGAGGGTGACTTGTTAGTTTTGTTTGGAAAACACTGGCCTAAGTAGAGAATGATACATAGAAAGTATTTCCACAGTGATCTGCAAGTGAATTTTGGATGCATTTTATAGATTTCTGGTGTAGAAATCATTTGCCTGCCTAACTGACAAGTGTTTTTCATTCTACTTTGAAAACAAGAGCACCTAATGATGGAAGTACATTTTCCAGTGTTTGTTATCAAGGTATCTTAATGTATAACAATATTTTCTCCTTACATAGAGCATCTGATGAAATTGCAAATGGAAGAGCTTGTAAAATTTCTGCAGGAGACTTTAGCCAAGGATTTCTTCTATGAAGATGACTTTGTAATAGAGCAGCTCCAGAATTCTATAGCAGAATTGAAACGAGCAAAACTGGATTTACCAGTAGCTGGTAAGAAACTTGCATGTACCAGATTTAAGTATTTGAAGCTATTTACACATTGTTAATTTCTAAAGTGTTAATTCATGCTGTTAGAAATTGTGCAGATATTTTTTCTATTCATCAGTGCATAGATTTTGTTTGGTTTTTTTGTTGTTTTTTTTTTTTTTTTTTCCCCGCAGTAATAATTTA
>JAWWEE010000040.1:4865723-4891318 GCA_035221455.1 Xenops minutus | reverse complement strand
TTTTTTTTTTTTTTTTTTTTTTCCCCCCCCCCCCCCCCCCCGAAATACTTTACAGATTAAAATCAACACTTTTACTGAGATGAATTTGCTCTTTTTTGGGGTTTTGTGTACTAGTTGTAAGCTAATGACAAAGCACTTTGGAACATCCTGTGCTGTGATTTTTTTTTTATTAACTTGAATTTATAGAACCTTTCAGATAAAAGTTCAAATATCAAGGTTTCAATTTGTTTGAAGCAACAGCATTGTCTGACAATCCAGACTCTTTTGTAGCTTGATTAGATGTGGAACAAACTTCAGGTCGAATAGTTTCTTCTGTTAGTTAGTCCAGATTTTTAGTTGTTTGCAGGTGATAGATCTGCTTGGTGTTTAATGGAATCGCTTTTATTTTTTCTTCTAAGCCTTGGTGTTTGTGCCTTTCGGTTGCAGAGCAAAGGTGGTCATTTTGTGGGGCATTGCTTATGAAATGTATAGGATCTCTTCCTCCTCTGTTAAGATTGTGTTCTTTTCTATCCTTACCTCCACAATGGTTAATTAGAATTTTTCTTGTGATTACTCAGTACTTTTTTTAATGCATTTTTTAATTGGAGAATAATATCTAAGAAAAATGTATCTTTTAAAAAAATTGCAAGCATTGCTGAAATTACTTTAAAGTAACTTCCTTTAAAGTTGCTGTGGTTTGCTTTCAGAAGTGTCAGAATAAAGGTTGCAATGCTTTGATAACTTGTTCTTTCATTAATGGACCTAATTTTTCTGTTTCTGTAGACATTATTTATTGCATGCAGCACTGAGCTGTGTCAGAACTACTCACCACAAATAAGTGCCTGTTCCATATGATTTTTCATCACGTCTGTTCCTATGGAGCACAAACACTTTCTCTCCATTTGTTTTCCATTGTCTTGGCTTCCTGTGCATTCCCAGTTTTTCCCTATTCCTGTGTTTTGCCTTCTCTCTGAATTTCTGTACAACTTGTCCAGCTCCCTTTTTTTCCACCCACAGTAGCTCTGAGTCCAGTTCCTGCTCTTGTCTTTTCATCTGTTGCTTCCCCTTTGTAATTGTAGCCTTCCCACCCTACCTTCTCCCGGACATCCTTTTCCCACAAGCCGGGTTTCAGTCTGGAGAATGTTGTGCTTCTGAAGTTGCTCTTTCCATCCCTGCTCTTGAGCCATGGGCTTTATCAGACACTATGTCACAGCTAATGCTGGGCCATGGAGAGGAGTGCATGGCATGGTAAATACCACCATGTGAGCACAGAGCCAGTGAGCAACTCCACCTTCAGCATCAGTTCCACTCCATCATAGAATCATAGGATTTCCAGAGATGGAAGGAACCCATAAGGATCATTGAAGTCCAGTGATTATATCTGAACAGTGAGGGGCTTATCCCAGCAACTTCAGTTGTTTGGAAGTGTGTAGATTTTTCATGGATGTGGTAAATTTCCTCAGTGAAAAGTTCCTAGTTTCCAGCCTGTGGTAGCTGAAGAACTGGGAAAGATGTTTGTAGTTTGCTACATGTTGGAGGTAATGGATCTAATGTAAGTCATGTTGAGAATTTTTGAGGAAAATACAGAATTTACTGGAAATTTTCCTGATGCAGAAGGCAAAAAGTCTGTTCCTAACTTACTTATGTTTTAAGGCTTTTCTTTTGGTCGAACATAAAATGCCTTCAAGTGAAACTTTGAGAATACTCTGGATTTTCACAGAAAATTCAAGGAGGCTTTAGGTGACATGAGAGCTACCCACGTTCCAACAGAAAGTGTGAGACTCAAGGAGTCTCCTTGTGGATACCAACAGCAAATGACAGTGACTGGATCTTCTTGCCAAGACAGTTTGGCAGTGGAATGCAGGTTGTTTGGTTTCATACTGCGTACACTTAGGTGTAAGTTCTGATATGAGAAGCTGACAGGATGCTAATTGTTTGGAGCCATGTTGGTTCTTTATTTTGGATAGCTAAAACAACATCAGTAACAAAATGCATTTTGTTTGTTCTTTTTTCCCCCCTCCTCAATATGAATGAGGGAGGTTCAATTTGGAAATAGGAAAAGCAAAGCCAAAGTGAAGTATCTTTTGTGCTAGGTGAGAAATTGAGCTTTTTCCTTTTTATTTTCAAAGTAGCCTGGGAAAGCCTCTGTGTGGTATGTTTTTGCCAGGGGTAGAAGGGAACATTGCTTAACCTTTCACAGAATGGAAATAAAATGCCTTCATCCTAATCCTTGGGAATGTGGCTGATTTGTCTCTCCTGCCAGGATCCTGTTCCAGCACGGCCCTCCCATGGGGTTACAGCTTCCTCTGGGCACCCACCCGCTCTGGTCTGGGCTCCTCCAGAGGCTGCAGGTGAACCTCTGCTGTGACACCTGCAGCAACTGCTCCTTCTCCATGGACATTGGTGTCTGCAGGGCTCTATCTCACATTTCCCACTGCTTTGCTCTTGCACAGGGTTTTTTTTCTCCCCTTCTTAACTCAGTTATTGCAGAGGTGCTGCCACCATCCCTTTCTGTCTCAGCCTTGGCCAGGTCCAGGTCCATCCTGGAGTGGGCTGGCATTGGCTCTCTTGGACATGGGAGAAGCTTCCAGCATTTCCTCACAGAAGCCACCCCTGTAGCCCCTGCTACCAAAACTTTGCCACACAAACCCAGTACAAATGTCTGTCTGACTCTACAATCTTCATTACCTTGAGTCTTACTATTTTTCTTCTGATTTCATCTGTGAAACCATTCTGTGTCATGCAGACACAAAAATACCAGACTATTCATTTAAATATTCAATGTGGCCTGAGAAAGTAGCATTTATTTTTGTTTTCTCAGCTGAAATCAAAGCACTACTTCCTATCTTGTACTTTTTTTTCCTCACTGAACAACAATTACACCTTCAAGAACTAAAGTAAAAATGTGTATTAGGAAAAAGAAAAAAATCTCCATCTTACAGTTGCATCAGTATCAATCATCCAGGAATAGCAGTGAGCTAATTAAGCTCAGTGGAATTTTCCATCTGGCATCCTTTGTTAGGCTGTATAGATTTTCCTGCCCTAGTAGGGTAAGCTGCAGTAGGATATTAAAAGAAGTAATAATTTTTGCATTACTTTAAAGTGGATGTCTGCTTATGTCTGATGTAGCTTTCCCTGGCCTGCTTCCTCCGCAGCTTCTCCCACTGAACTAAGGAGCTCCTTCAGAGCAGAGAAGGAAAGGACTAGTTTAACACTTTCTCACTGATAAAACCCTTAAAAGGCTCAGCCAGAAAACATGGATGTTTAGGGGATCTTACTAATTTTGGATATCTGTGAAGTGTTCATGCCACTACTAGAGCTATTTTGCATAAAGCAGACTATGGATTTTCCCTCTTTGTGGTGATTTCCAGTCTAAGTGCTGACCAGTGCAGGGCAGCCTGGACTCGGCAACTGCAACCTTCAGAGTGTGGCTGGCAACTCAGGTGCTGTTCCTGCAACCCAAGGCAGGCATCCCTCTCTCCCAGTGACTCTCTGAAGACAGGGAGCTCTATGGATAAGAGCACTTCTTACTGGGGAGCCACGTGGTTATTGAGCCCTGGAGAGCCTGTGACAGCTGTAGAGTAGAAACTGTCCTTTAAGGTATTTCTCCCCTGACATACCCTCAAGCAAATTTAGGAGGAAAGGCATTTGGTATTTTCTGGATTGCCTGGAAAGGGATGCAGGTTGTCCACACCACAGCTGGTTCTTGAACAACACACTCACCTAACTCTGTAGGACTTTACATCTCCATGAGCCAGATCTGATGTAGGATGGACAATCTCTTCCTTCATTCAAGGGTGATGTTTAGAGCATAATGAGAGGAATTTTCTTGGGGTACACCATTGATTTCCAAAATCTCTTGAGGCAGATTCTTTCCATGTCTATTATTTAAAACAGCAGCAAAATTCTTTAAATGCTTGCAAGATATGGCTAGAATTTCCAGCTTTGCTGTGATTCATTCCGGTAGGACTACATGAATAATGCAATGCTTAATAAATAATATTTATATATGAACTGATTTTTATAGAGTCTGACTTCAATAAACAGAAGTGCTTACCAGTGAAAGTTTCATATTAAAAATATTTCACTGAAAATACTTTATTAATCTAGTATTTTTTAAAGAAGACAGCCAGGCCCACCTTCAAGGCTTGAAGCCTCTTGGGTCTGTTCTTGAGACAGTTTCTCACCGGTGTTCTGGTGTAAGGTGTCCTGAAAAGGGAGGGCAGAGGGGGCCTGGGTTGGATTTTTTTTTTTTTTTGACTTAAAGTTTAATAGACCTAAGAATGGCTGAGAAGGCCTTAAATCAGAGATTAAGGTCTTGTGCCATAATTCTAGAACAGTATTGGCAAACTTGAAAACTGCTCATTTTCCTGTGATCATCTTAGCTGTATTTGTGCATGATAGCACCAGCTTTGAACTCTGGCTCAGTTCTTTCAGTTTTCCCAGCCTTTTCCATATTCAGGGAAAACTGGCAACATTTGAATCTTGCATTTGCCATAAATTTTAAAGTATTTATCTGATATTTATCTTTACAGTGATATTTTATTACATTTATTATCGGTATCTTTTATTCAGTTATCTATTTTACATATTCATCAGTGACAGTGAAGAAGTGTACTCTATGCTAGTAATAATAATCAAATAATGTCTATTTTCTCCTGTTAATGTGCCTTTGACAGCCAGAACAGTAGAAATACGTAAGTCAGCCTGACATTGCTGTTTCTGATGGTGTCTTTCTTCTGGTTGTGTTCTGTTTCAGAGGTATTTTGGATTTTTCATTTGTGCTTGAAGAATACACAAGTAGCTATTTCAGACAATGCACTTTGTGTTTTAATCAACTAAACTATTTTTTTCTGCCTTGTGTCTTGTATGGTACAACTACTTTACAATATTCTGAACTAAAATAATATATGGAATGATACTTAATGTAATTAGTATATATCTTCAGCAGTTTTAAACTTTGGCTTTGCATCATTTAAAAACGTTTACTGTTTAAAACTTGCATGATCTTTAACTATATTATGCAGATAATTATGTTGATCCAAATTTGTTAACGTTTCTATTATTTATCTGAATACAGATGTTTATAAAGTAAGTTTTCCTTACTGTCAGTACTACAAAAGTGACACAGCAGCAGAAGGGCAAACAGTGTATTTTGTTCTCCCTTCAGGTTCTTCGGCAGGATTTCATTTAGTAACTCCTTTGGCACTGAAGGCATGTAAAGGAGGAGGAGCGAAGGTTGACTTTCAGAGAGAACCTTGACCTTCTAGTGCAGGCACTTAAATTTCTTTAAAATTTTCATGGACTTGTAAACAGAAGAAGATGGCACGTCACTGATGGAAAATAAACACCAAATTTCAAGATGTCATTTTAAGAGTTGTTTTTATGACCATTACCATCCTTGAAAATTGTGTTAGAACAGTCAAAGTGCATGTATTCTGATGCTGAAATTAAGGACTAGACTGTTATTCACCGGAGAGAGCACTTAAAGCACTTTACTCCAATTATATGTCTGCTACTCGATGCATGAGGGTGTTAGTGGCTCCTGAAGCAATTATCTGTGAAAGTCTTGCAGTGGAGATCGACTTCCACTGGGTGGTGGCCAAGGCTTGTTTGAGCAGGAGGAACTCAGGAGACAAACTTTCTTTAATATGACTTGAATTTCTTATCTTTTGGGGAAGTCAGACCTGCTTATGTTTGCTTTGCTCCTTTTCATGTCAGGAGATACGTTTAGCAACAACAAACAAGCACCTGATTCTTGTTTTGCTTAAATTGTCTCCCTCTCCTTCTATTGCTCTCCTTCCTTACCCGTTTTTCACCCTACTTTCTTTGTTTGCTTATTTTATGCTATACTGCATAGAAAACAACTAAATCACTCCCATTCTTTTAACGCAGAAATAGAAAATCATGTCGTTCCTGCTCCGTAATTTGTGGTACAAGGTTTGTCTTTGGGAAAAGCTGGTAACTAAACTGTCTGGGAACCCGTTCTGTTGAAGGGAGGAGACAAGAATGAGAGTGCAAAGATCCCAATCCCACATGAATACTTGGGAAAAATCTGATTGCCCTGATCACTTCAGAGGGCAAAGACATTTGATGATTGTAGAGGTCACTGCCAAAACAGTCACAGCTGAACTAGATAACTTTGCCTTAACTTCTAGTTTTAAAATGCTTTTAAATCTTGTGTGTAAACATCATAGATTTATAGGAAAGCACTTGTCACAAAAACACTTCTTGTAGAATTCAGCAGTTTCTCCATTTCTCAGCAAGGCAGGTATGTCCAGATAGTGAATTAACTCAGCTTCTGGATCAACAAACCAAACAGATACTCAATTGAATGTCCTTGAAAACACCCAAATAAAATTCCTTCATGCTCAAATCTAAGGAGTTTGTACAGTGAGTTTAGCTGAAGTAGTAGAGTAGATGGTTGAGAGCTGTGTGTGAGGCTTTAGGCAGGCTTGGAGTGGAAAATTGGTAGATAAAAGAAGTGTGGCTTGAAGGAATCGGTGCTTTTGCATGCTTGTCTGGCGAGTGTGTTTGCACCTCTTAAAGCAGAGATGTGTATTATGACTTGGTTTCTTTTATTTGCTTTTGCATTGTGTTTTCATTTCCTCAGCTTTTTGCTTTTATTACCTTTTTCTTTCTTGTCAGCATGCAGCATCATGGGTTTCTTTCTCTGTGGACTGGTTAAAGCATTCACAAACAGAGTTTGCATGCTACTTTGCATGCTACATTTGAGGAATGTTCCATGGTGGTCATGTGCATGGTGGTAATTTGGTTATGCTCTGTGTGGTTAATTTTGTCAGCTTTTTTTGAACTTCAGGAATTTTTATTTGTTTTTGAAGTACTTGGTAGTGTCACTGGGACTGATAGCTCTGTGCATGTGTGTATGGATATTTATGTTTGACCTGTATACTTCAATTAGAATTAAATAGCCTTTATGCATTTGCAAACAACTTGGGTTTCCTTTAGAAGGTGATTGGTTTGCAGGATTTCTGTTTGCTGCATCATTGTAGATCCTTATACAGCCTAAGTTGCTTTAGTGTGGTGTTTATGGCAGGAGGTGCTCAGTGCTTGGACACTTTTGAACCAGAACAAAGCCTGTGCTTGGTGTCCGTGATTCCTGAGCTGGCACCTCTGGCAACGTGGCCTTTCCTAGTTTTACATGTAGTGACCAAGCAACCTGTGTCAGTTGTTTCTGTCTGAGCTCAAGTTAAGCTGAGTTCTGTGAAGTCCCTTGGCTAAGATTTAAAGCTGTATTTCCTCTTTTCCCCACTGACCCTCCTTCCACATGTACTCGTTGTTCCTTCTTTTTGCTTTCCCTGAAAGCACTAAGCTTCGGCATTACCAATGTCGTGCTGTTACAGTGCAGAGGTTTTCTTCTAAAGGAACTGTTGTCTTGAAATGCTTTGCTTGTTTTTCGGTACTTGAATGAATGTTGCATTTTAACAATTTCACAACAGACGTGGCAAGACTTTGATATTCATTTTATGGCTTTAATTCATGTTAGCCCAAACATCATCTAGACCGTGCAGCCTGGTTGTGGTGTGTTCTTTTACCCTGAAATGAGAAGGAAAGGTGACAGAAAGTAACGTTTAAAGCAGCCTAGATATAATTCAATAAAAATACCTGCAGTATTCTCACTTGGCTTTATTAGAGCTTAATGGTAATTAGGAAGCCTTAAGTGTGTGAAATTAAAAACCAAAAACTCTCACAAACCCCACATTTATTATGCAACCAAGTATATTTAAAGGATCTCTCGTTGCTCTGTAGGCATTTCTTAGAGTGAAAGCTGGAAAAAAAATCAGTTCATGCTTTTAAGATCTCTGGGCATATGAAGGAAGCATTGCAGCTGCTAGAGGAACTGGTCTTCCGGTTTTTATATATATGTAATATTTTAACTTCAAGCATAGAAGAAAAACTATTTTTCTAAAACCTTTCTTGCGTACAAGAACAGAAATGAAAGAATTTAGAGATGTTGAGGAGCCATTTTCTTATACTGTCTCATAACTGCTGTGGATCCTCCTGGAGGTTATAAATGGATTGGCAGCATTTAAGGACCAGTTTTATGTGATTTAGGTGACAAGTTTTTGGTATGTACTTTGTACATAACAAAGTATTGTTTGTTAATTCAGACTTCATGCTATTTTGACATTCAAGATGAGTAAGATTGAAAGTGCTGTAATATATAGTTTCAGTATCAGGAGTATTTATTATAGGCAAAATTCACTTTTATTTAGAAGACAGGATCTTCAGCTTTGCCTGATGCTGTGTTTGAGGAGGCAGATGGAATCAAATGGCACAAATGCCTCTTGCCAAACTGAAGAAAGTTCAAAAAGTGAACTCCTGTTCATAAAGATTGAAAGACAATTCTGGAGGGGCTGGTGCAGCAGTCAGTGTATTGCAGAGCTGTTAAACCATCCCTTTACAGCAGCTCATTCCTCTGTGCCCTCTGTTCTTCCACTGCTGGGCTGCTGGGGAGGGCAAGGCTGCAAAGCCACGCTCCACATCTTAGCCTGGTTTGGGAATAGCGGGGCCCTGTATTGAAAGAGACCAAACATACTTGGCATTCCAAGAGCCACTCCTTGGAGCCCAATGCTGAGGCCCTGCCCCACGTGTGCCCTGCTGTGCTGTCTGAGAGGGTGTTCTCAGCCATGAAGTACAGTGTGCCAACTGGGATTTACCGTGGGGAATCTTCCCTTTGGAGACAAGCAATGGAGGAGAGGGCTCAGCTGGAGGATCTGCCTTTGCCAGGCTGGTCACGAGGCAGACAAGGAGTCCCTGGGGTGTAAGAGGTTTGTGTATCTACGTCATTGTATGGTCATGATTGAGAGGAGGATAACTGGGGGAAAATCAGAGTGGAGGGTTTTCTACAGAAAGCCTGGGTAGGCTGTGTGTGTTATATGTAAACTGAGGTTTCTGAAGTTATTTCTGAAGCAAAAGGTGGGTTTCCATAGGACCTTTGGCCTCTTATGAAGGAAAATCAAGAAAAGGCTAGCTGAATTGTTTGGCAAACCCAGGCTGTTTCCGTGAAGTACTTTTATTTAGTTATCTTGTCGTGAGCCACAGTGCCGTTGTGTTCTTCTCTGCTGTCCTCCTGCTATGTCCTGGCTGGCACAAACTCTTGAGTTTTCATTTGGTTTATATAGCAACTGATCCGTGATGGTAGTTTGTTAAACTGTTCTAATAAATAATACTGCCCTTGGCTGCTGGCTTTCCTCTGTGTGTCTGTATCATGAACCAGTCATCAGAGATTGAACTCGGGCTCATGCCTGTATAAATGAACATCTCTCACTTGTGACCACAGCACTCGAGTCAGGGAGAGAGGACTTGGACGTCTTCACTCCTGTGAACTCGTGTAGACAAACAAAGAATTGCAATTACAAATAGCCAGAACATGAGATGTTAAATTTCTGATCTTTGATGGAAAAAGAGTCTACAGTTCTTGTCATAGGAAGGAGGGATTGAACAAAATTATTTTACCAACAGCCATTTTATATAATTTATTTTGTGTAACTTTTAAGCAAGGGTAGCCATTTCTTTTTTTCTCTTTACAGCAGAGCTTCTGCTTAATAAATAGATTTACAGTGAGTAGGATAGTTTGGTTGTGCTGACTTAAAAAGTTTTGTGGAGATTTTTTTTAAATGCTGAACATCAAATGGATTAAATCTAGATTAATACATTTAATGAGAAGTGTCTGACCTTTTCTGCTTATAATGGGAAAGTAATGGATTGCATAGTTAAATAAGTTATATGCAAGAGGATATGATAAAAGACTTTGGCTGAGATTATGAAGGGTGTTGACTGCTAAGGAGAGGGATTGCAGTGGAAAATTTGATGTGAATTGTATGAGTAGCATCCAGCCATGAAACACTTCTTTATTCATTCCGTAGTGTCAGTGTGGGTTGTTCTGGATCCCCACATAACTAACATTTACCACTGGCTGTTGCAATGTGTTGAGCTTCAGTCTGGGAGAACTTTCCATATGTATTCTTGTTCTGTAAATCATGTCCTTGTGTTTGGCAGAACTTGTCCATGGAATGCTCAACTGAAACCATGGCATAGCCATTGTTATCAGCTACTTCAGTTACTCTGTATTGATAAAAAGCTGAACTGAAAAAAAAATATTCTATGTAGAGCCTTTTCCTGGAGCTTTTTAATACTGAGGATGAAATTCCTAGGTGGTGGTTTAGGGGATTAAAGTCTTAACTATGCAGATGTTAATGGGGAGCTCCACCCAAAAACCGAAGCGAGAGAAAGTTCATAGTGGAGCTTGCCAGAGGTGAACATTAAAAGATTAATGAAGGGAAAACAGTAGATTGGGAGATGGATATTAGTAAGGATTTTGAAAGTCGGGAAAAGTAGTTTGCTTGGTATGAGGAGCGTAAATGCAGAGTAGGTACTGTAAGCAAACTTTCCTCTAAGAAAATGTTTTGTAGCAGTGTCAAGATAGAGCAGAAGCTTGACAAGATTGCATCAGCTGTAGAAAGGAAGACTAGAATAACTGGTTGGGATGAGAACCATAAAAAAATCTGTTTTCAGTATTAGTGTGCAGAAGAACCCTCAAGGTGTTCAGCAGAATGGTGACCCAGAGAGAGGCCCAATGAATTCATAGCTACTTTTGCTTGCATGACCAACAGATCAAAGAAGGCTTCTGCACAGTGAATTTATGTTATTCCTGTTCTTGTTTTAGGTAAAGAAGATGAACTTCCAAAGAAGCCGTTGGGGCAGATCCCATCAGAACCTCAGCCTTCTGTGCTTACCTCCACTCCAATGCTTAATGGACAGAACAGCACTGGTACACAAGCAGCAAGGAGGACAGAGAGGAGACCATCCACAGAGGAAGAATCAGAAAGTTCATCAAATGACCGAAAAAGAATTAATTCAGTGGAGAAGAAACCTTCCTTAAAACAGCAGAAGATTCGGCCAATAGAGACACAAAACAGTTTGCCTAAGAATGAGGTAGATACCAGAAAAAAGCCTCAGCCAACAGAGCAAGACAACTCGAGTCTGTACAATAATGCAGCTGCTAATCAAAATTCTAATGCTACTTCAAATACAAGAAGGGAATTTGTACCTAAGTGGAATAAACCGTCTGATATCAAAATAATTGAAAAGACAATGCAGCTTCCTGCAGAGGTGAAAGGGAGGCCAGTAAACCATTTGGTTTCAGGCCCACCACCAAGTCCTGGAGAAATGCAGACTTTGAATGTAAAGCAAAAGATGAGGGTTTTGGATGCTGATGAAGGTAAGCGAGGGTCTAACGCGTCTCAGTATGACAATGTTTCAGAAGATGAAACTGAGAATGAGAATCTTGTTGAAGAGATGCTTGAGAGAGCTCATCCGCAGAGCCCTAGGCATGTAGCATATCCTAACAGTCCAAGAAAGCAAGTGGAGAAAATACTGGCTCCATTAAAAATACCCAATAATTACACCTTCACTTCACAACCCAGGTCTCCAAAATATGCATCTCAGTCCGATGGCCCACCTCATGGACTGAATTCAAAACACCCACTGCCAGGTTATAGTAATCCACCTACTTACCACGGGAATTCTCCAAAGCACGTTTCCAGCATGGGCAGTGCAGGCTCTGTCCCTCTGCATTACCACGGGAATCGAACCAGCCCTTCGGGGAGGCCATATGGGCCTTTTATGTCAGTAGATTATTCCCCCAATAAACTACAAATGAATTCTTACCCTGCCAGTCGACAAAACCCTCTTTCACCAGCCCCTGGTCTCATAGAAGTAGCCCCAGTCGATGCTTATGCTAGCAACTCGAGGCCCTCCCCGGGTGTCAAATTCATAATCCCTCCGGCGGATTACGTGCCAGAGGATAGGAAGTGGACGGATGCTGCCTATGCCTACAGACACGAGCCCTACAGGCAGCCCTGGAGCCAAGACCTGAACAAAGGCCACTTGGAGACTTTCCAGAAATACCAGCATTTTCAGTCACCACCTTTCCAAGATCACAGTCTTCCTGCTGTTTCTGTGGATAGCCCCGTAAGATACAGGACTTCACCAACCTTTGAAGAGAACGGTTCAGCACAGTACCAATATTCCAGCCCACCAGCTCAAGGCCAGCACTATCGGAACAGAACTGATGGATTGTCCATGCACAAGTCTGTGCTCCTCTGAGAGGCTGGCTGTGCTCAGTAAAGTGGCAAGAACCAGACCCAGTTGAATGTTACTGTGTTAGTGGTAGTCCACCTGAGTTCCTCTCTGAAATGCGGACCATTCACGAGTCTAAAAACAACGACACTGTTTCAGAGATGTTTCAGACTTTGGGTGAAGGCTGAAAGGTGGAGATCTTGGGCGTGCATGGGAGCTGTTGGAGGTGATCTGATGCACACAGACATAGCAATAAGCTCATACGCACCATGTGGTTCATGCTCCTTACATTTAAGTAACTTGTGTTGAAATCCTTCTGCCTAAAACCTGTAACACACAAGTTTTATTTTGACTGACGTTGTTAATGCACTGTACAGATGTGTGTGTGAGTGTGCACTTACAATACACAAACTCATATGGAAAAGAGCTGAAGAGTTTAAATGTAAATGCATTTAACTTTGGGCAAAGCTTGTGAAGTACTTTTATTTCTTATTAATTTTTCTTTGTAATTTATTTGAGAAGCCATTCATTTTGAATGGGAATTTCTGTCATACCGCTGCCTCAGCATCCCAGTATCTGTTCTGGGCAGGAGAGATGCTTCAGGATTATTAATTTAATCTTATGTGAGAGTTAATTTCCTCTCCTTTGACTACTGTTTGTAATTTTCCTCAGCAGGAAGGAGCAGGCAGGCAGAAGCAGAAAGCCAAAAATGTGTCTCTAATCTGGCTAAGTAATGGTGCTTAAAATTCTGGACCGTGTTTAGAGGGGTTTTTTTACGTGCATGGAAAGTGGAGAGTTTTTACCTTTTCACCCAAATCTACCTTTGGAATGCCATCCTATGTGCAAAATGTTGGGGCACAGTGAGAGCAATGCCAGATACAGAAACGGTGCTGCGTCCTTCACTTCTTGCCATGCTGTGTTGTCAGACTAAAACTGGTTGCAGGGCCCAATCTCAGGGGTGTCAGAGGATGACCAGCTCCTTCACACTCCTGTGAAGTGCATGCAGGAGTCGGAGCTTTCTCCTGGCTTGATGCTCCCTGAGCTGTGTGAGTATGCAGTGTCCCTCCTGTTAAGCTTTGTGGAGGCAGCTCTGCTCTGTTTTGCCCTTTTTTCCCCCAGAGAGCCGGCAGGTTTGTGTCTGTGGCAGAGCATGTGCTGCTGCACTGTTGGGCTGCTCGCACTGCACTGTTCCACACCGAAATGATCCCAACTGTCCTTAACGGGACCCTTAAACTCCGGGCAGCATAAGTAACGTTAATTAGGGTTTGCAGCCTTTTCTACTTTGTGTTTTGCTTTCCTTGACTGTGAATCGGGGGTGGTAAGAAGCAGGTGAAGTGGCACGTTTGGGATGCTCCTCCTGGGAGCTGCTGGTGCCATGTAGCAGGTGCTGGATGCACCGACCCCTCCCTGGAGCTGAGGCACAGGAGGGGCTCACCAGAAGAGGTCCTTGGAGTGCTGGACAGAGAGATGTTTCTAATACTGAAGTACTAAACATTGGCATCAACACCAGCTTGGTATGGTTTGGAAGGTTGTCCTGTTATCTTTTGTAAGATTCATTAACTGAAAACATAGAAATGGATATTATTTTTTTTTCCTTTAAAGAATGAGCTTTAGTGCCTATTCTTGCTGCAGGTTGGCTCTGTAAGTTTTAAGGTACAGAAGTAAAACAATTTTTACAAATGGAAGTAACATTTACATAGTATGTTTCAAAACTTTTTTGTGTGTGTATATAACGTGTCTGATGTAATTTTTAATAACTGGGCAATTTTATATTTTAAGAATTGCAAATTGCAGCAAAGTAACAGTAGCAAAGCACTACACTGAAACTCTAAAATTGTGAAGATAAATATGACTTGGGCTTACTTTAGTTCTGATTGCTTGCAACAGCGTAGAAATGTATGTATATAATATTGTGGCTAAGTGTAATAATCTCAGTGTTTAATGATGGTTCTGTAATTCATAACGAAGCTGTACAATTTATTTGTGCAAGCAACGCAAGGCTCCAAAATATGTATCAGCATTAGTAAATACTGTAGATTTTTATATATAAAATATATACACACTATTTTCTTATGTCATCTGCAACAGTTTTATAACTGTGTATCCTATTTTGATGTGACTGTATTTTTAACATGTTAAAATAATAATAATTAAGCTTATGTTGTTTTGTCTTTATTCTTATTTATTTTTTTAGATCCAAACTGGACTTTTGCTCTTCTCAGCACAAATAATTGATTTTCATAAATGAGTCGTGTATAGATATGATGTATGTCCTGTTTACTCTGTACATGTTTATTTTTAGACTAAGCAAAGTGGATACAATCTATATAGTGCTTTTGCATTATTACAGAAGCAGCAAGATTATTGATTTTAGTTTATTACACTGCTAAACCTTAACCTATGATTTGCGAAAGCTGGGAGTATAAACTGTGATCCTAATTTTTTGGGTTAGTTCTAATAATCTCACCCAATACCAGTTTAAAAGAGGGGAATTATTGGCATGAGGGATTTGGAGAGTCACAGTGATCAAAGTGCAAAATCATAGTCTGACTGTGGCTGCCGTGCATCACATGTTTGGAGGATGGTATAGAGTTGTGTTTGTTTTTTTTTTTTAATAGCCTTGTGTCATCTGCTTGTAGTGCAAAATGCATTTTTAGCTTCATTTAACTGGGCAAATCAAGCTAAAGGCACAGCCAGATTTGAGTCTCTCATTCCTACCAGTAACAAACCCCCTCTTGACGCAGAGTGAAGTGAGACACAGCTGTGCCAGTGCCTTGCTGGTGGAGGGAATCATCTCAGTGTCATGGATTAGGTATCCTCAGAAGAGCTTTTCTGTCACTGTTTTCTTTGATCTGAAAACAGTGAAGCAGTAAGTATCAACATAAAATACTTGAGACCTTTTTTTTTTTTCTTTTTTTCTTCTTCCTATAGCTTCATAATTTTCCAAAATCTGTCTGCTTTGAGCTGTATAAACTGTAGGTTTCTTGTCCAGGTTAGTTGTCACAGCTCTCCTTGTGATTAGTGAGATACATTCAGGGTAGGGCTTTGAAAAATTAACACAGAAGACTAAGGAAGTAGAGGTGTGTAATTTCTGGCAAAAATTAAGTGAAATTAAACTAATTAGGATTTAAGAGGAAAAGGAATTCACTTGAGTATATGCTGTGGTCTTCTGTGGTTGCTTTTTCTTTCACTCTGATACTGTGCTAGATTAAATCTAAAGACTTCAGTATTGGACTGAGGCATTTCAGTCTTCTGCAGTACAAATTGGGGTGGCCATGGAAGAAAGACAGAAAAGACTGTGGTATCAGTGGTACTCCCAGCCTGTTTGGTGAGTCAGATACGATTACATGATCAAGCTGCTTATCTCTATAACCAAGCCATGTGTTACGCACTGCAAGTGAAGACAGAAGCCATCCCTGCTCCTCCTTCCTCAGCTGACCTAGGGGAAGATTTCTGGCATCAGGTTTGGTGATGAATTTGAATCTAAACATCCACTTGGGCAGCTAAGGAAGAGAATCTGACCTCAGGAAAATTCTCTTGGCCTTTTCCTCTCCCCTGATCCATTTGTGGCCAGTCTGAAATGCTCCAGGGAAGGCAATGCAGGAAAGAGAAAACCCATTTAGCCAGAAGTCTATTAAGGAGAGTGTTCCCTCCTAATCCTGCTGATGACTACCTAAAGCCTTAAAGCATAATATTGTTTGCAGTTGTTTCCAAATGATCAGATCTGTGTGGACAATCCGTTTTTTTCCAGGGCCAAGAGATATGTAAATGCCTCTTCCCTCCGTAATATGTGACAACAGGATTAATCCCTTACTGTAAAAGTAGCTGTTATATCCTCACTACCAATAAAAGTTCAAAGACAAATAGGGACTTTTAGAAATCTTGGAGAGAAGAGAAATATCTTGCTGCTAGTCAAAGGTACACCTGTGTACTAAGCCACAGAATAATTCCAAATTTAGATGCAAGGAGTAAACAACATTGAAATGTCAGAACACAGAGCAGCCTTCCAGTGTGGGGAAGCAAATCCAAGGCTTCCCTGAGGTACATACGCATTTTCCAGGGAGATTTCTCTCAAAAATCCTGTCCTGAATTTTACATCATCCTCAATACGACTTGGAAATGAACTTGCAAATTGCAGACTTTTTTTTTAATCTCCCCGTTGGGTGGCATTACACTGCATGCACAAAGAAGAATACTGTTTAAAATATGCCATCAAACGCCACCATTTCATTTCCAGCGGAGAACATTCCACTTTCAATACTTCAACGAGAGGAAAATATAATCTTTTTTGTAGTCCTGTAAATACTGAATTTTTGTAAAGTTCTGTAAATGTAGCACAGTTACAGTTTAACAGCCACTTAACCAAGTATGGTTCAGGCTTCTCTTTAGGTGGCAGGAAGCTACTCCAGAGTTGGCTGCAGGTTTTTTCTTTTGGGCAATATTAAGACAATCCAAATGCTTTTAGTGGCAGATTTGCAATGAGGAGACGACTAGGCCAGCAGTTGAAATTTGAAATATAATTGCAGTCATTTCAGAGTAGCTTCTAAGTGGTTGCCAAAAGTGGTTGGGGATAGACACCATTTTCTGGGTTCTTTGTGGCAGGAGAAGTTCTTGCTGCAGCAGGGAACACGCAGGGCCCTCTCCTGAGTGGTTTGGTTTTCTCTGCTCACACTGACTGCCTTCCTGTGTGCTTATGGAGTTACTATGTTAGTAGGAAATCAGTGGTGCTTTTAGAATGAAGAATCAAAAAATGAACATACCTTGTTCTGACTTTACTTTCTTCAGTTTTTTTTTTTTTTGTACTTTGTTTGTTTTACTGGTTTTATTGTCAGCCTTGTCAAGGTGAGCTGTGCATGTCGTGATTCTTCTGTCTCCTTTCTCTGATAATGTGCCAACTTGTGTTTTTCAGAGGTTTTGTGATGCCTTTTTGCTGCTGTTTCTTCTGTTCTTTGAGAACATGATAAAGCAGTTAATACGAGAGATTACTGTTTACCTCCTCAGCTTTTCCTTTCTAAACTATGTGCAAATTAAGAAAAAAAAAGCATTCTCAATATTGCGGTTGATTAGAACTTCTCTAGCAAGGCTTTCTCCTGACAGAAGGCAATTTAATTTGGCAACTGGCGAAGGATGCTTTAAGGTGGGGGCTCTTGTATAGTCTCTGCAATCCAAACTCAGGTCGCTTCTGCTCAGGATTGAGCATCTAAAGCCGTATTACACACAGGCCAGTTCATTCTGTGTCCTGCCACAGAACTGTTCCAGCTTAGACTGACAGGATGTCAGAGGTAGCTCCAATGTGCTTGATTTGGTTAGGTAAATAACCCCTTCCTTCCTGATAATACGTTGCTTTTGTCAGATTTTCTTCTCAGAAAGTGGCAAGGCAGAAAATCGAAGCCCCAGCTGTGAACTGGGATCCCTGAGCTCCTCTCCTTTTTTTAGGAGACCCAAAGTTGGCTTTTGATTCAAACCATCCATTTCGAGCATGGTGTTTGTAAGTTCAACAGTACCTTCCAGAAGAATTTGTGGTATTGTCCCTTAGGACAAAACTGGTCTCACTTGTTTAGGATTTTTTTTTATAACAAGAGCTCTGTTAAGATTATTTTGTTTTATTGATCTGTGCCTTTTTAAGTTTACCTGTTCCCAGACTTTTTCCCCAAAGAAAACTCAGTTAATTGGGAGTGACACCAGAGGTAGTAAGTGATCTCCAGTACTACCGTCAGGTGGGCTGGATGGTTTTTTCAGGCTTGTTGGCACCCAGCTATGAAAACAAGGTCTTTGCAATACAGGTAAGTGGAAAAGCTCCTGTGGCTGAAGGCTCCTCTTGAACCCATCAGTAACGGGTGCTTTTACAGTAAAACTCACAAAACTTAGAAGCAAAAGGTCTGCTTTTCGAACAGGGTGGTGTTTAACTACCTTAACCTTTGGGAACGGAGTTGCAGTTCAGTACAAAGCCTGTTTCCAGCAACCCCTGGGCTTTCTTCCCCTGAAATCTCAGCAGTGCCCTGGCTGAAGCACATCATGGAGAACCAGTGCTCTCAGAAAAGGAGGAACTGGGCCCATTCTGCAAGTCAACAGCTTCAAATTCCTGGACACGTGCTCCATACAGGTAACCTAGAATAGAGTGGGTATAACTGTGTGTATGAAAGTGGTTTTAAAACAGTCCTCTTGGCTTCAGTGTCCCTTAGAGGCAACTCACCAATCAACTTTTCAGGCTCTAAAGAAAGCAACTGCATCAGATCATCTTTCTTTGATGTCGGCTGATGCTCAGGGTGTTGAATGTCCTTCGTTTGTGCAGACTTTGTGTCTGGAACTCCTGAAACCCTTCACAGCTCTGTCCCTTTCTGATCCCCAGGTTTTACTGTGGCTGATAGTTTCCATCACAGTTGTTTCAGTTCCAGCAGAGATGTCCACCTATTTACTTCTCCAGTGAATGAGTTTCCTTTCAAGTCTTGTGTCAGCTTGTCACAAGCTTTGTGCTCTGTGTCAATTCATTGCATTCTGCAATCCATCTCCAAGTCTGCCTTCAAGTTGCAGTGCTGTCACTTTGCTTTGGAGAAAACACTGAAAAGAGATAAAGTGCTTGATTTGGAGATTATAAAACAGAAAATACAAGTGTAAAAGCCAATCACGAGCACTTTAGAAAGGCCTGTCTGGGGGTTGTGCTGTGTCTGTGTCACAAGTGATACAGGTGCTCATGTATTACTCAGTTATTTGGAGGGACTGGGATGGTAAGTGGCTTGCTGTGTTCCCTCCCCCAGCAATACCCTGTTTGTGTGGGAGGTTATGTCCATGATTTGATAACTTGATGTTGGTCAGCACGAAGGAGCAAGCCAGCCTTTATTGGATGACTGAGCACAGTGCTCTCTGTAAATATTTCATCACATACAGCGAGTAAAGAAGGAATAGTCTCTCCCAGCCAGAGCATGGGTATGCTCACAGCTATAGAAACTCATTCGTGGCTACTGGAGTAGTGCAGAGCAATACCTGAACCTTTTTGATGCTGTAAATTGTGATTTTTGCTATGTAATGTGTAAAACTGCAGTATTAACCTCCCGTGTGCCCTTTGCCATGTGGTTGTGCAGCTGGGTGGGTGCTGTCAGTCCTGCCTGTGGCTGTTGCTTTCCTGATGGGCTCAATTTCTTGGAGCACACCTGGTCTGGCAGGAAAAGAAAGAACCCTCTTGTCTCCTCTAAGTATTCATAGCTCCTTCTGGGTGCTGGTTGTGGGGTTTGCTTATTTGTTCTGTGACAAAGCTTAAGAAAACACTCAGTTTTCACAACATCTCCTGGTCCTCCCTGCTCTGTCCAAATAATGCCAAACACTAATGGAGAGGGGCAAATCATAAATTCTGGCGTTAAACATCTGCAGACTTGACCTGCTGGAAGTTGTGCAGCTCTGTCCCCTCCCCACAGAGAAAAGTTCTGATGGCAGAACTTTGGGCAAGGACCAAAATAGTTTTGCTCTTTAAATGGCATTATAAAGCCCCACGATTTCAGTGGCTGGGTGGGGCATCACACTGGGCACACATTTATCATTGTAAATGTTATGTCTGAAAGCCTTTGAAATACATTCAGAACGTATGATTTTGGGCACATAAGCAGATCACTTTTATTATAACCTTCTTGTTAAACTCAATAGGGTTGGTCAGGTGATGTTTTTCCCTGTTGATTTAAGTGGCTTCTTACAGAGGCCTTTGAGTTCCAGAATAATGTTCTGTGCAACCCTGATAATTACTTTATTATTAACTCTAAGGCCAGACTCCCTTGTCTACCTCCCCTTTTAGAAGTGAATCATGCTCTGATATTAAAATGACCCTAAGCTGAGATCTCAAGTTTCCTTTCCAGCTGGATTAATGGGGCTTGTAGGAGGGAAGCCAAACTTCCATGACTTCTAATTATCCTCAGAGTGGATTAATAAAGGAAAATTACCTAACTACCCATCCAAAGCTGGAGAGTTAGCTTTACCTTTGAAAAGACTCGTCAGCTGCTAACAAGGTAGTTGAACTGAACTTGCCTTTTTTTTTTTTGATACCTTTGCCATATCATCCTCTGAGTACCATACACAGAAGGATTCATCCTTGTGTGCTCCCTTTGTGAGAGGGGTTCAGCAAAATCTTAGCTGGCAAGGTGGCCACCTCACTGTGTGTCTCTGGAGCTAAACCAAGGACTGTGTTTCCATCTACAAGGCAAACCCACGAGTTATGGAGGTCATTGAGGGTCTGTATGTAATTTTAAAGGGGTTTATTTTGAGACAAGGAAGGTGAACTGCCTGAACTCCTGTCTGGGCAATTCTTTTCTCTTTAAGCAGTATGGTAGCAGTCAATTGCCATGGGATTGGAATTGTTTCCAGCCATAAAAGCAGAGGTTGGAACTGTTTCCAGCCATAAAAGCAAACAATGCTCATGCAGTGCTGGAGGAGCACTCTCCATGGTGGTGCTTCTGAGAGGGACTTGCATCTAATTACTTTAAATGATTGAAGCACGTCGAAGAGTTTGTGTCCAACCCTTCAAGTGATTTAGCACCCACTGTTCTTCATGGAATTTGAGGAGCCAGTGTCCAGCTTGCTTAGGAAGGCAAGGAAGAACTCCTGTCTTGGACTTTAACAGATCCTCAGTTGCACCATTAGCCCATGGCTGAGCAACTTTGTAAAACCTCCCCAGCCTGCACCTTCTGTCTGACACTTCCCTGCTGGTGTTTGTAAGAAAAACCTGCAGCCCTTTTATATTGAACTCCAGTGTTAATGACAGGGATGCTTAGGGAGAAATTCCCTCTTTGCTTTTTTGCCTTTACTGAGGAAAAATAATAAATGCTTGTCAGCCTAACAAGATTTAAAGTGCCTCCCATGCTCTGCAACATTTAATTCCTACGGTGTCTTTGTGACTGCACTTTGTTGTGCTGAACAGAAATTCTCAAATATTTTTTGTCCAACTGTTTTGTGATAAGTCCAGTCTGACTTTCCTGGCTTATTTTTGGCTTGAGGCATTGTTTTTTCATTTTACCTGCTTGCTTTCTCTCCCAGGTAGGAACCGGATAGACATAGAGGATGCTGGTGGTGCTGCTTTGAGGTGTTTATACCTGAACCTCTCCCTGCAGCAAGTTAACAAAAGAAAATGAGGATGGCTTTTTGAATTCAAGAAGCTTATTAGAATGTCAGCCAGAATACTTAATTATCTTAATGAGAATTCAGAGCGATGAAGAGCATTCTGAAATATTTAAGTGCTCTCTGCCTTTGTCCATTAAGTCTCTTCCTGTGCAGATCTTTTCCTCCAGGACTTAAGTTAACCCAGCCATGTTTTGGAGGGCTATTACAAGCTCTGGGCTGCCCCTCTCATCCACAGAGAGTTGTCCCCATGGGATGTCCACTCTGATTTTCTATAATCACAGTGAAAAACCCATCAGTCTTTGCACGTTTGGTGCCTGAAAGTAAAGATTTTGAGCAGGTCTTCATACCTGTTAGTGATGGATTTCATGTAACTCTTCCAGGGTCTGATTTCCATTTTTCTTTTAAATCACATTTCTTTAATTTCATTCACAGGCTTGCTTTTATATGTGTACACAGATACAGGATGATGCTTTTATGTCTGCTCAGAAGTACTGAACGAAGTTGGTTCTCTCTGAGTTTCTGTGAAAGATACCAAATATTTTCATCTCTTCAAGTTAGATGTCACTCTGCAACACATTTATTAATTCACCCTGAAAAAAGGTTTTTGTGTTTGTTTTTTTAATCTTTTATTTTTATTTTTGCAGGAGTTTTTTTCTGTAAAGATATTGTTTAAAAGCAGATATTTGAAATGAGATTTTTATTGTAACAGCTCCAAGAGGCTCAAAACCTTCCTGGCCTTGACATCTGAAGTCTTCCAGAAACAGCTAAGTGGGCTTTGTGTTTGAAGTGGCAGCACAATACAGAGATACAGCAGGAGGGAAATGTATTGTATTAATTCTAACAAACTTCAAGAAACTGATTATATCTCTGAAAGTTCTTTACAACTTTGGTTCGGAGGTCTCAGATATAAAGGAGCATTGAAATCAAGGATGAAGATGCCAACAAAGGCTTGTGGAAGATGGAGGACCCAGACCTGTGTAAGTGAGACTTCTTCTCTCTGGCTTCTTTCAGAGAAATAATAATAATAAAAAGCACTCACCAACATCTCTGAACACAAAGGCTAAACAAGTCTCTGGCCTCTGAGACTGAAGGAATTATTTCCTTGGTAATTAAACAGTCACAGACAGTTGTTACACGAGATACAATCTGTGTTTGTGACTTCGGTTGCCTGGTAAGGTCATCACTTGGCTGAGAGTGCCCATTAGAGATGCATGCAGAGGAATTATTGACCTGCCTTGCTTGTGAGGAGTTTTTTTAGCAATATTTGATGTGGGTTTTATGGGTCACAAAAACTTTCAAGAATACATCTATTATTTGGCTGTAAAAATGGAACAAACCAGGGGAACTTAGACACCTCCCAGTTCTCTGCTTCTGGTTGACTCATCTTAAAACTTAGAGCTGAAGACCTTAAATATTGGCTAAAAGAATAAATTTCCATAGTAGAGAGTGGATTTAAAAACACACAAACTTCCAAAGAGCATTTGCTGTCCTGTGTCTGCAAACTACCCTGGAAATTTTACTGATGTCTGTTCAGTTGGTGGGTTTGTGCTGCATATCATAGGTCTTTTTGGTAGTTTTTACAATTTTTTGTTTTAATCCCATACCCAAAACATTTGGCTCAATAAGTGTGTTTATATGAGTACCCATGAAACTGAACTCTTGTTCCCAAGCAAAGATCACTTGAATTGAGACCCCTAGGACAGGTGAGAATTCATAATACTTTGGCTTCTAATTGTTAGTTGATAAAATCACAAAGTCACCCTTTCTCGTTCCCAGAAGGCTTTCCTCGTGTTTGGTTATGTTTGAATCAATTTGCCTGTATCGTGATCCTTCAAAAAACCCCTAAAAATAACAAATCAAAAAACCCCCACCTCCATAAGTGGTTTATTTTGTAAAACTAATTTCTGATCATTTGCTACCATCCCATCTATTTGTCATCTACAAAGATTTTTACACTAACATCTAGAACATTGATAAAATATTAAATAATATTGAGCCAAGAGTTAGTCCCTGGGGAAATCTGCTGGGAAAAGCCCCACTGATTCATATCTCCCACTAATGCGATTACATGGAGTTGCCTTTTGATATCAGTGTTTACAATTTGAACATTAACATCCAACAGCAAAGCTCTACCTGACACTTGGGATTTCTTTGTTTCAAGTTGCCTTCTTTATTATGCTGAATTCGTGAAGTTTATAAAGTTTTCATTGAATTCTCTACTCTCCATTATTACTTGTCTGTATTTTCAACCCGAATGGAACTCTCTGCCATTTCCTGCTCTGCTTTTTATAATTTTTCTTTATTGAAGTATTTCTACTTTTAACTAGATGAATTTTTTTGCAGAGCACAACTTTTTACATGTCTGCTGGGTTTGGTTTTGTTTTTTTTTTTTTTTTTGCTGTCAGGTGGAAGACCTCGAGCAATTTACTGTTTATGTATCGCCAACTCCAAATGTGCTGTTCACAGTTACTTATGCCAACAATTCCCTTATGCTTTGAAAAATTTGCCCTTTAAAATTTCCCAATGAGCTTGTGTCGACAGCACGTCAGGCTACACACAGTGCTTTGCACCAAGCCACTATTCCCAGCACTGAGCCCAGTGCTAATTCTGTATATCATGAAACTTTTTATTCCCCCCCCACACCCAGAAATTCTGGATTTTGTTTGGTAGCCACAGGCTATGTCCAGCAATGCTTGCTCATGATAGATTAGCTTTCCTTTGTCTATATTATAGACCAATTTTTGTCAAATAATTCCCTCTGCTGTCTCATGGCATTGGGTTGTGCGCTCAGATGCCAGTCCTGCTCTGAATATTCAATTGCCTTGAGTCTGGGTCAGTGTCTTAGAGGGCCAAGCCATGGGGTGTGCCCTTGCTCATGAGGAGCTGAATTAAAACTTGATAAGGATTTTGAGAAGAAAACAGCCTGAAATACATTTCTTACTTACCTGGGTAGGTGTTTTTCTGGCTGGTAGAGTTGTGCTAGGAAGGCTTATATGTGAGATATTAGGAAAAAAAATAATCTATTTCTTTACCTGTTAGAGGTGCAAATATTTTTTTTTAAAAGCAGGCAGGTGTATGGCTGAGCCAGCATTTATCTGGACTATTTTGTTTAATAATGGCTGGGTTTATTTATCCCCTTCCCCAGGGCTGTGATTCTGCTTGTAGGTGGTGTTTGAAGAAAGCCCCGGGGAAAGCAGCAGAGTGTGTTTGTGCTGGGGTGGTGGCACATGTGGGGACCCTGAACCCTCAGCAGTGTTTTAATGCAAACTGCAGCCACCACCTGCATCTCTAGTCCCTCTTCATCGTCCATTCCTCCTGCACGCCCTTACTCGTCCCTTCCCACTGCTGTGGTTCCCTGCATGAGGTTCCTGTCCTTGGATGTAGGCACTCATTATTCCTCTGGTTCTGGGAATGATCCCCTCGGCGTTTCCACCAAGTATTTGACCTTTCCACGCTGTCACAAAACCCCCCGGAGTTACCTTGTGGGATTTCCCCTCTCTCAGTAAGCCTGTCTGGGAAAGGTTCTGTGGTATTTACTAACCAGCGCTGTCTGCACTTCCCATTTGAATGCACAGACAGTGTTAACAATGCCTGTGCCAGGAAGCCTTTCCTCTCCTCCTCAGATTGCCAAAGGATTTATTATCTTTTACAGTCAATACTTCACGGACTTGTGTTACGAATGTGTGCTGTTTAGAATTTGTCACCGAGGAAAGGCCAGTTCCAGACGTGGCACTGCAGATTTGTGATGTTGTGAAAAACCCAAGTTATTTTTTATAATTATTAATATGGCTGTGGTGACAGCCCAAAGGTGAGTTGTATCTGCTCGTCTCCAAATGACCCTGTGAGGATGAGCAACATTCGCAATGCCTTTAGTCAGTGGCTGCTTAACAGTTCTGGGTCATTTCAGAGCCAAACCAAGGGATTTACATTTCCATAAACAGATCCCACCTTCAGAAACTCTCTGAGCATGAGTGATCTGGAAGAACTGGCTATCCCGACCAGCCTGTCCAGGGTTTCCAGCATAGGAATCAGAACAGCCTGGCTGAGTACAGGGAAAACACCCCAGGTGGTGACATATAAAAAAGATACAGAGCGTTCCCTTTCTTTCAGAACATCTGTCTCTCCCGCCTGCATTGGGTGATGCATTATAAAGAGTCTGTGGGTCTTAAAAACAACAACAGTTGTTGGTTAGAAGTTTTTATGAAATAATTTTGTTGAATATATTTTTATAAAACACAAAACAAGACCCAAAACCCCAAGCCACATTTGAGGGTTTTTTCCTTGTTGTTTTTGTTTGGTTTTTGTTTTGTTTCTGTTTGGTTGGTTGGTTTTCATATGTTTTGTTTTTTTTGGGGGGGGGGGGTTGGCTTTTTTTTTAATATTAAATTTTTTATTTATTTTTTTGATATATA